>JAUMHR010000045.1:8462450-8485231 GCA_032361145.1 Enteromius fasciolatus
TTGATTAGTATTATGCATTGTTCAGATCTAATTTGGATAACTTTAAAGGTGATTTACTCAGCATTTCGATTTTTCTGTACCCTCAGATTCCAGATATTTATTCAGTTGTATTTCGGTCAAATATTACCCTATCCATCCAAATCACACATCAATGGAAAGCTTATTTATTCAGCTTTCAGATCATATATAAATCTCAATTTCTGAAAATTAACACTTATGGCTGGTTTTGTTGTCCAGAGTCACATATTTCATGGCTCACTATGACAACGGTGCTATTTTAATGTCATGACACACTGTAGAGCTAACAGCTGGAATACACTGCACAACTTTTGCCCTCATTTACAGTCTGAAGTCAACTCTGGTTGCTTCCAGTCAGAGTCAGTCAGCAGATTTTGGGCAGTCAAGAGTTGACAGGCTTCACAGAAAACTGCTTAGTCTATGACGGGCACTGACACAAATATGTTTGTTTCAGGCTTTGATTCTATCCAGTACTTGTAGATGTAACGTCTGGTATTTTTGAGCATGCATTTTTTCATTTGTTGTGCATTTTCTAGCAATAAGGTGCATGTTTTTTCGTGGGCTTGTCATGCATACACAATTGAGAATCTGGTAGTGTCTGATTCTCAGTTGTACAGTGAAGCCCAGTTTTTCTCTTTAACCATGGTAAATGTATGGTTAATAAATGTATTTTACCAAATGTATGACGCCAAGCGTTTTAAAATCATAGATTACTGAGAGTACTTAGAGCTGGGTAGTACAGTAACTGATTACAATTAGATTACAATAATTAAATACTTGTAATTAGATTATTACATTTTAAATTACTCGTAATCAGACTACAGTTACTTTTTATTGATATGTTGATGTAATGTAGCCTAATGTTTAATGCAGTTGATGTTAATAGCAACGGATGAAATGTTTTCTTGTACTTTTATATTAGTGAAACAAGATTATCAACATAATAAATGAGCCAGGTTAAAAAGTAATCTAAAAGCAATTAAATAGTAGTTTACTTACATTACCAAAAATAAAGGATTGCATTTTGATTTACATTTTTGTCATGTAATTCAAAATCAATAACAGATTGCAGTTTGTCATTAATCTGTTAAAGCTCTGTGTGTACTGTACTGAATATAGAAAAAGTAACAATTAACATTGCATTGCAGTGTAATATGCAGTGTATGCTTCACAGGCCAGATATGTTCTTCTTGGAAGCTTTAAGCTTCATTTCATTTACTTGTTTTGGCAAATATATCCCGTCAGCTAGCTATTACCACAAAATAAATCCCTTCAGGGTTTGTTTGACCATAATAACCAGCTGACTATACATTATCCCTTACATAACGAAAAGGGTGTTTTAGTTCAAACAGATTTATTTAGTAAGTTTTGCAATGTATCCCCTGACAAGGGTTATTTTGCCACAGGGGATCTCATATCACCCTAAAGGCGTTTACAGGCTACTTACCAAATAATACACGCCATTAAATATTGATATGATTATCATAGCCTACTGGTAGAAAGCGCAGAGATTGAATTTGAACACCGCTACATAGTAAACACAGTAATGTATCCGTGCATTGTTGTAACCAAAACGTTATAACCGTATGGAAGTGTTTCAAAGCAAGCAGCTGATAACGCACAGCTATTGGTTCATTTCGTTCACGCATTATAACGTCACAGAACAGCACTCTGATGTTGGCTACAAACAAACAAAAATATGCGTGCGTAGTAGCGTAACGTAATAACGACTCTAAAACTGACAACACGCGTGGGTTTTTCCGCTTGTAATTTATTATATATTTAAATTAGGGTCAGATATATTGCGAAAACTCTAAATGCACTGAACAGACACACATTTGCCCTGCTCTCGTGTTCATTTTAAAGTCAAAAGCGACCCTTCACATTCAGCTGGACACAATGCAGCTCTTTGACACCATCTCTGACTGTGGGAGGAAGCTGCAAACGCTCGAGCTTATCCACGAAAACTCCTCCTCAGCCATTCATCTATAAGGTTACATACTTTCTACTATGCAGCAGATCTCGGTTCTGTCGGGTGATGGTTGTTACGATTGTTTATTCATTGACAAAATGAAGATAGGAGGTCAAATTTAGAGCAAGTGCAAAGACGTGCCTAACCACTTTTTGTTCCATGGGAAGTCATGAAGCTACTCGTGCCTGGGATTGCGTCTGTGATTCGAGCACACGGAATTTAAACAATGCTATTTTAACTGTGATATGATCGAAAAGACCGAGCAACGTGTCTAAACATGGCTGTAACGATCACGGTCTCACCTCGTCGCAGGAGAGTGATTTCTCGGCAGGCAGACGGCGTCAGCTGAGGAGGGATGTGCGCGCGGGGTGTTGACACAGCAGCGCTGTAGTGCTCCGCGCGCGCAGATGTCGCGAGATTTCCAAGTGTGCGCAAGACTCCGCTCTGCTGCCGAACCGTGCAGCGATGATGAATTTAGTCTTTGTTTTCAGAAACATTTACAGAGTGCATGCTCTACCAGTCCTAAGCTTACTAAAGAGTGCATCTTAAAGAAAAGAACACGTACAGAACGGTGGCACACTTACAGAAATGCCACAATAGTTTGACAAAATGCAACAGTTGGAATCGATATCACAAGAAAACTTCATCCAGAATCATAAAAAATAAAAAAAATCAAATTACTTCTGTTATTATTAACAAATGCAACAATGTATTAAATCTCTTAGCCTAGTATATAGACAAGTGGTTTTAAAACACGGGACCAGGAAGACCATTAAGGCGCCTTATAAATCTTCCAAGGAGGGCAAAGGATTACTTAAAAAAAAAAAGGATGTTCAACGATATGTATATAATCATAAAATAGAGCTCATAAGAAGTTTTTTATTAAAAGTGAAGGAATTGAAATCTCTATTAGCCTATTTAGATTAGTGGTCCTAAAATATGGACCCAGGAGGACCATAGGAGAGGGGGAACCTAAACCTGACATTAATTTAACAGTTAATAAAAAAAAAAAAACTTGGATATATGAGGGTATTTAAAAAAATGTGATTTTCAGATATAGAAGTCATGGAAAATAATCTAGTTTAAAAACATTATAGCCTTTTACACAGTTAACCATTTTCTAAATAAAGCTCTGAAATATTTGAGGTAGAAATAATTATTTGTGGGGGCATGTATCGTTACACATAAATATGAATATATGAAAACGGTGCAATTTCTTCCCTCAAGAATTTTTCTATTATGCCAATCAATTAGTTTAGATTAAATGTACTTATTATGAATGTAAAAATAAAAGCAAATTGCACCAGAACAAAATTCTACATACATTTGCAATATGACATGTTAGTAATCACCAAGGAATTACAACTGCCTGAATACTACATTATACTAAATGTATCATCCATCTGTATTTACTTGGGCATTTCCAAAAATCCCTGATAAGTTTTATAAGTTAGCACTAAACAGCGCTTGGAAACAACTATCCACATCATGCATTTCTTTTTTTCAACAAGAGAGAAACCAACAAACGCTTGAATTTCAGTTAAACTTTATTCCCTTGTTGTGCATTTAATATCAGGTAATCTGAATGGAGGAGGATACAGACCACTGTAGTGCCATTTTCGCACACTAGAGTACAAGTTCGCCTTTTGGAAAATCTTAGGAAACCAAATGTTTTCCTTCTGCAAGATGATGTAAAAACTGTTTTTGGCATATTGTGCCATGGTAACACCCTTAGGATGAGGATGATCAACCAAAGGCAAGAATATGTTATGATCAGATCCACCAAGAACGGGCCTGAATGACGTCGGCGGGGCGGCTTCTCCCAGAGCTGGATGATTTTGTTAAAAAGCAGCAGTCAACAGTGGCACAATTCTCCTTCTGCAGCGACCAGTATTAAAGGCACTTGGACTGATGATGATAACAAGGAAAACTCTGATAGGGGATCCCTCGATTTTTCTTCAATGCTAGTCCACACTCCTCCACTAAAAAACGGATACTGAAAATAAGAAATAAAAATAATTATGACTGTGCCAAGTTTTTCAATAGTATATCAGAGCCGTGTTGCTGCACACACAGTACCTGCTGTTGGAATTACAGATCTCCGATGGGAATAATTTCTTCATTGATGAAAAACTCGATGGTTTCTTCCTCCCAGTCATCAACATTGCTGTCCAGCTCATCAGTGTCCACACCTAGAAAAGATCAGAAAATTCAGCGATTACTAGTCCCATACTCAATATCTAGTTTAGGGCTGTCACAATAATCAATAGTGTTCAAATATTGTGCTAATTTGGTATTATACTACTACTACAGGAAATATTTGCCATGGATAATGTTCATATTGAACACATAATGTACAATTTTATTTGGACTTGATAACAACAAAAACACAGGAAAATCCATTAATAAAATATAAAACTGTCACATATCATTGTTTATAAACAATTACACTCTGTTATAATTACATATATATATTCAGACTCTGCTTAAGGGAAGTTGTGGTTGTCTACTTTTACATTTTCAATGAGGTGATAGATGATCTTTTAACATTTATTAAACGAGTAAAATGTTGCCAGAAGTGGGACATTTAAAAAAATGTTAAAATGTCAATTTCAAACCTGCTGCAACTGAATCTCAAATGCTTTTTTTCTTCTTGTTGTATTTAATAAATAATATATAAAATACGTAATCTTTTATTTCACCTCAATTTCCACTTTATAAAATATTTTTAAGCTTGGCATAAGACTTAATTTACAGATATAAAAACCATCTCATGGCTTGTTTAGAAGTTTTGCTAAATCCCTCCATTTATTTATTTTAGGGTCTCTTAACTAGATGCTTATTAGCATGCCTATTAGTAGAACATTAGCCATTTATTAGTACCAATTAAACACACCTTAATGCCCAATTCTACACCCCTAATCCTACTCAATACATAAACTTAACTACCCTACTAACTATTAATAAGCAAATTAGGAATTTGAGGGAAAATCATAGTTAATAATGAATAAGCGTTACCTACTCTAAAGAGTGACCAAAAGTTCTTTACTTTGACAGAGTGATTTAAAAAGATTTAACACAGTCGTTTCAAATAATTGTGGTTGAATCAAATGCAACAGGTCTATTCTAGAGAAAGGCAGCCTAAGAGATGGAACTCCCTGTTAAACAGAGCTGGCCTCTCTGCATTAGTTACCTCCTCTGAGATCAAGGCGGAGAGGTCTCTGCTCGTTGTACATGTCCATGGCTCTCTCGCGGTTCTTGCGGTACTCCTCCATCATAGAACGTCTCTTGTCCACAAGTTCCTGTGAAGCAATCATTTGAATTTGAATACTGACCCTTGATCCACATATGAATACTGTGTGCATCCTAAAAAACACAACAACAGATCAGTTCCTTACCTTTGATGCCTTGGACTGACTGAGACGATCTTTCTGCTCGAAGATCTTGGAGTATTTCTTCAAGTCCTTCTTAATGAGCTGTGGATTTCAAAATGCAAAGAATTAGAGTTTACTCTGCTTGTCACAGACATGAGAGTGACCCTGCATCTGACCCCTTCTCACCTTTATTTGCTCTTGAGTCAGGAGAGAGGGAGGACGGGGCCTCCACAGCAGCTGGCAGAATCGCTCTTTGTTGTTCTTCTGCAGCAGACGGCCCTGGAATGTCCACAGCCAAAAGGCGTTGTCCACCTAAATGACAAAAAAATAAATACATTTATACCAAAGGCATCTGATTTGCATTTTCAATCCACATAAAGAATAATAAACGCCTCTCTGTATCATATTTTCTGACTGAAATCCAATCCTATTTCTTGTCTCTTATTCTTTTGCATGCGAATCACACTTTCCACAAAACATTTAATAGCCTTTTTCCTTTTTATTATCATTTGTACGGTGTAGTCATCTTGTAATCTCTTTTACTAAGTACAAAACATGATTCCCATTTTCCTCTGATCTGGTTTACTTTATTTAGGATTTATTTATAAACTTACATATACAAATGTTTTTCACATTAAACAAGTGTTTTAGCACATTTCAACTCCCTACAGATTGTAAAATTCTTACTGACCTCAACCTTTTGAATGCTAACGTAATTTAATAATAAATATATCATTTATAATATTTCCCATTTAATCAGCTAGATCACCTTGTGGCTCCACCAGGAGACAGATGTCACAACATATCGTCCAGTTGGGTCCCATTCTACATCTGAGGCCATGTAATGCTCTGCGATGTTCATCATGGTGCAGTCTGACGTGTCCACAAAAGCAAGAGCTCCATTCATGCTACAACACGAAGCAGAGAAAATTATACAAATGAAGCACTCTAAAAGACAAAACAAACAACACATTTAATGAGTACGGACCTCCTCAACCCAGCCAAAACCAAAAACTGGCCCTGTGGACTCCAGAAGATGCTGTTTGCCTGTTGCTTGTCAAACATTTCTGGAAAAAAACAACACATTTTCGAGTTACCTTTTAGATCATGTACATACCGTTTTGTCAAGAGTAACACATAATGTAAAGACTCACTTATTAAGTCAATTTTGCCATTGTTTTTCACATGGTAGAACGATGCATTGATTCTGGGAACTTCACCATGTAGCACAGCAAATTTGCTGCCATTTGGTTCCCAAGCAAAGGCAATGATGCCCTCTGTAAGACAGGCAGATATCAGAAGACATTAAAGATAATAAGAAACAAGAAATAGCCATATCTTGAGATCCATCTCTATTTACCTTTCATCTCCACCACATCCACAGGAACCTGCTTCTCTCTCATTCTGAAGATCTCAAAGTTGGTGACAACACCCTAAGGTAAGAAGAAATTGAGCAAATCTGTGAAAAAGGAACATTTAAGTTTTGTGTCAAAGCACAATGTCAAAGCAGCGGTTATACCTGTGTTCCTTTGGGTGTCCTGTCCACCTTCACACAGAGATAGTCTCCGTTTTTCTGCCAGTGAAGTTTGCAGTCAACAACATTAAACAGGTTGCGGACTCTGATCTCATTCCTGGATGGAAGCTGCATGAGTGTTACTCTTGCTGGGATGTCCTTATCCTCAGGAACCCAGAACGCAATGATATTATCACCAGGTGACCAGGAGAAATCCCTGCGGACAGAAAATTCATTTTACACTTAAACATATCTTTAAAATATAAGAACAACTGGAATAAGTAATTATAAAAATAGAAGAAAAAAAAGTTAATAAATTTATTCAGTAAGGATGCATTAAATTGCTGTTCTTTTGAACTTTCTATTGTGTAAATCAGCATATAAGAATGGTTTCTGAAGCATCAGGTTAGCTTCACAGGAACACATTACATTTCAAAATTAATATAAATAGAACAGAAAACAGTTTTATGATATTATTCATATTACCGTTTTGACCAAACAAATGCAACCTTAGGATGCCTAAGAGACTTCTACTAAAACAGTGTTGGTGAGTCGCAGACTGTACAGTCAAAAAACAAAAAGAATTGCAATTAATTATCCTTATTAAATAGCCTATTTGATAGCCCTTGTCTTAACTTAATCTTAGTGAAATACATTTGCTTATATGGTTGCGGCGTGATAACCATGGGAATACGTGGGTCCCAAAGCCAACCCAGTTGAGAACCACGGTTCTAAAACATCCCAAGATTTGAACAGTAGTGCATTTTTTTTTTTTCTCAATCGTTTCATTTTACTCACTTAATTCCATTAATCTTCAAACTCTTCTTGTCCAAAAGACCCATCGACTAGAAAAGAATGAAATTGGAAATGTTAAAATAACTGCGTTTTTAGGATCCTTAAACCTTGTATCTCTGAAACAGGACACTTACTGGGGTTTCATAGATGCTCAGCGTGTCCTGTGTCATTCGGGCAAAGAACTTCCCATCTGGACTCCACCTGAACAGAACAAGTTTACATTGTTATATTAAATATTATATAATGGAATTAGAGCTGTCAAAACGGCTAAATAACTCAAATCGTATTTTGCACTTTATTATAAAATCAAATTATATTTAAATTTAAATGCCTAAATTACAGTGTGTGGGGGGGCTTTTGGCTTCTCTCAAGGCCACAAGAGGGCTCATCAAGTAAATTATTACTAATGCACATTTCTTGAAAGAAATAAAATAACATCTACTTTTTTTTTTTTTTTAAAGTACATAATGTTTACAGGAATAGTAAACATAATAAAAAATTAGCTCCACGCTTACTTAAAAATTGGCCAGTGAGCAGAGCTTTCACAGTGGAAGCCTCTTTTCTTCTGTCCTGTGAGAACATCCCAGATGATGATCGCCTGTGGGTCGTCTTTAGTGTCCATAAGAGGGCTGAATGTGACCACATACCTGCAAAAAGCAAATACAATAAAAATGTGTAACAGCATGAGAAAAAAACAAACACTATATCATATTAACTAAGAAACCGGGAGAATATAACATTATAAGCACGCTACTTTTTAAAACAATGACTTATTTAATTACTTACTATTTATATTTAGTGTTCATTCATTAGTGTTCATCTGAGAGTTTACAAACAATAGTTATGTTTTTCCCCTCTTTTTTTTCCTTTGCATTTTTACTGTTTATTACTATTTTTTGTGAATTACATAAAACATGACACAAAAAAATGGAAACAAAAATACATGACAGTCAAATATAAACATGAATCCAATTCTTCAGTCCATACCTCTCACAGGGTGAGAAATCAATGAGCTGAACCCCCTGATGACTGAACCTCTGGATCTGCTTGAACTTCTCACCACCCCAGAGAGCGATGCCTCTCTGATGGAATGTGGCCAGATAGGTGCCTTTTGGAGACCAGCGCACGTATGTTTCGGTCCAGCGCTACAAGCAAAACATAACAACAAGATACTGAATACAGTATGCATGGTCCCATGCTTATTCTGTTTAAAAGATGAATGGGTGAACTGACCGCTCTCTCTTCTACTTCAATAGGCTCCTTGACATCATTCGCAAATATGCCAGTTCTTTCCCCAGAGTCATAGATCACACTGTACTGATCACGACAGTCAGGATCCTCCATCCAGTGATGCAGATTCCCCTGAAAACAAAAGAAAGAAAACCGAAAAGGAATAAACAAACTGAAAAGTATATTACTGTATTGCAGGGTTGGATTGCACACAATCACAACAGTTCTGAAGAATAACTACTCACAAAATCTTTAAAGGGCTGCTTCTCAGGAGTGTCCCACTCGTCACAGATCGACATGTACCTACAGAGATGAGAGGGTTTTTTTATTAGAGCCCAAAACAATATACCAGTCGAGAATTGTGTTAATTATAGAACCCGCTAAATTTGTATTCTCTATGGCCAATAAGGAAAGTTCTTGCCTTAGCAGCAACCTACAAATGCATCTTGGCCAACAACAATTTTAGATGTAATCAATCATTCACAAACGCTGTCACAATAACAGCACGACATACTTGTCAAAGTCTGTGAACAGATTGACACGGAAAGTGTGCTGCTTGTCCAGCTTGTAGCCATCAGCGCTCTTCACAGCTTCAAGAGCATGACTTGGTGCAGAATACTCCAGGAAAATGTACCTGAAACGATGAAGCACATTCATTATACCTCAAAGCACAACACAACGCTATCACGTTTTTCCATTTCTAAGATCATGTCAATCAGTAATAACATATGTAATGGTTACAAAAGCACTATTATCCAAGCATCCATTCATAATACTCATACTTTTTAAATGGCAGGACAGTGTATAATATGGAGCACAAAACCAGTCATAAGTAGCATGGGTATATTTGTAGCAATATCCAAAAATACATTGAATGGGTCGAAAATTATTTATTTTAAGCCAAAAATCATTACAATATTAAATAAAGACCATGTTCCAGTAATATACTTTGTACATTTTCTACTGTAAATATCCAAACTTAATTTTTGATTAGTAATATGCATTGCTATGAACTTCATCTGGACAATTTTAAAAGGTGATTTTTCTGAATATTTACATTTGTTGCATCCTTAGATTCCAGATGTTTAAATAGTTGTGTCTCCTTCAAATATTATCATATCCTACACAGTTCATTAAAACAAAAATTACATTTAAAAATGCACGCTTGTGCATCCCTACTCCCACAGCAATCAACCCAAAAATTACCCCTTGGTCTTTCCATCTGCGTCTGGATAGAATTCATTGGTGATTTTGCCGAACTTTGAGAAGATCTTGTGGATGACGTTCTTAAGTTTCTCCAGACGATCTGGTCCGACCTGAGGGACGTTATCCACCACAATGACCGAGTCGATGCCATCAGCCTCCTGAGGTTTATCCCTGAGAACATCCCCCAGTAGCTCTGTGTGCGGAGAAACCACCCAATAAATGCCACATCAGCATCTTAAACATACTATGGTTACTCGTGTGTCACATCCCTACACTTAACTTTGTGAATTAAGAGCAAAGCAGCTGCTGACACAATGCACCAGCGCTGCCGTGACACGCGCGTCTATTTCCCTAAAGCTGCTTTTGTCCCGCTAGCGCACATGCTCGCCGGAAAACCGGAGCTTTAATAAAATAAAATGCATTTAATCTAATACATAAAAAAATATTGCGGTATTATATGTTGCTAAACAATACATCCGAAGGATGTTGGTCATGCTGAACACGTTGAGCTTTAGTGTAGTGTGTGACTCGCACCCCGTTAGCAGGCGAGCTAAAGCGCAGGCCTCTCTTACCCTGATCACTGATGTCATCCACGAAATCCTCCGGATCACTGAACACAGGCTCTTCTCCGTCGTCATACTCCATTTCTTCCTCCATATTCTCCGTATCACGCATTTAGAGATCGATTCCTGTCAATCTAGGCTTTTGAAAAGGCGGTGGTGAATTTCACTGCATTAATCCAGAGATTTTACTCACTCGGCCATGTGCAAAGCAGCCGGCGCCAACCACTGCGAGCGAGAGAAGGACCGTACCATGTGTGCAGAGAGCGGGTGAGAGCTCACACAGAGCGTTTTAGTATTATACACAACACAAACTTAAGACCAAGCTGGGGTTTTCATTTAAAACAACAGTATATATCTTTGTAATGTCATCCATGTGGTCCGAATGCACGGACTATTTCATTTTACTGTAAAATATGGCATCCTTGACCCCTTTTATCATCAACATGGTCTTTCCCTTTGCTTATCTCCCCGCACTTCCTGTTCATGTGACACAGGACCTCTAGCCAGAATATGCGTACCATGCTATAGCAGGCCTATGCTAAAGCTTTAGATAGAGAGAGGGCGATATTTTTATGTATATTTATATATTTTTATGTGCGTGCATGTATGTAATTCAGATTCATTCAAATTCATTCAAAGTAAACACTGCTTTGGCAATACATTGTAACAGTTGTCATGCCAATAAAGCACATTTTGATTGATTGATTGATTGATAGAGAGAGAGAGAGAGAGAGAGAGAGAAAGAAATCCTTTATTTACAACTATAAAAAAACATACTATATCACAACTACAATCTGCATTTCAAGAGAGAGAGAGAATTATAGAGGGTGTGTAAGTTTATTTGTGACCCTGGACCGCACAGCCAGTCATAAAGTGATATTTTGTATCTCTTTAAATATATAAAAGCTGAATAAATAAGCTTTGCACTGGTTTATGGTTTGTAAAGACATAGGTACATATCTGGCTGAGATACAACTATTGAAAATCTGCAATCTAAGGGTGAAAAAAAATCTAAATATTGAGAAAATCGGCTTTAACATTGTACAGATAAAGTCTTTAGCAATGCATATTACTAATCAAAAATTAGCTGTGATATATTTGCCATTGGAAATTGACAAAAATACCGTCATGGATATCACATCATATCATCTTTACTTAATATCATAAGGATTTTTTGGCCTAAAAGAAAAATCAATAATTTTGACTGATAAAATATATTGTTGGCTATTGACAGATTGCAGACTTAATTTTTCACCCCCTTCATAGTACAGAAACTGTGTTAGTCAAAATTACCAATGATTTGCTTATGGCAGCAGACTCTGGACAGTTAATATTACTTAACTTTCTTGATCTGAGTGCGGGCTTCTCACATAACATCTTAGGCAGGCTGGTTTCCCTAAAAATGATGGGTACCTGTATGTCCTGGTTTAAATCGTATCTCTCTGAATGCTCTCAGTTTGTTCAACTCAAAAGAACTTAATGGAATCATCTAACGTTACCGCAGATGTTCCCCAAGGTTCAGTCTTGGGCCCTTTGTTGTTTATTATTTACTGGGTCTTTACTTATGCTTTTATAATTCTTTAATTTTGGGCCTCCTTTTAAAACTCTTACATAATCTGCAGTTGATACAGAATTCAGCTGCAGGAATTATTACTAGAACCCCTCTCGTAGAGCATATTTCATCTGTTCTTCGCCATCTGCATTGGCTTTCCTGTCTGTTTACATTTTTGCTTAAATCTTCTCTTAATTTTCTTGCTCCTCCTTATCTTTCTGATCTTCTTCAAATTTACACTCCTGCATGTACCTAGAGATCTGCTTCAGCTGTTTTTCAGATTCAACCAGGGGCGTAGCACCAAATTCTGGGCCCTATGCACAAGCTCAAGGTTCACAACTACCTACAACACCATTTAATACATCAACCAACTGATGCATTTACCCAAAATATTAACATTTACATTAGTTAACAACATTTATTGTGATCCTACAACTATATTTAAAGGAAATATATCCTCAGGGACCCTCCCCTCACTTGGGGCCCTGGTAATTTAGTCCCACTTTTCACCCAACTACGACGCCCCTGGATTCAACCATGTATTAATGTGAGCTGCATGGGGTCAAGGACCTTTAGTTGTGCTGCCTCTTATTTGTGGAACGCTCTTCCTCAGCTCTTCTGCTTTTGCACTTAAATCTTGACTTTAAACTCATTTATTTTGACGGCATATATGTGGATCAATGTGTATGAATGTTTTTATTTATTCTACCTGTTATTTGACCAGATTTTGGGTTGTATGTTTTTCTGGATTACTTGTAAGGTGACCTTGAGTGCATAAAAGGTGCCTATAAATAAAATCTAAAATTATGAATTATTATTATTAATACAAAATTACCTGTCCTACTTATGACTGGTTTCGTACATGGTCACATTTTTTGCCTGTGACAAATACTTAAACTTTGAGTGGGATGAATTTAGAGGCTTTTTTGTGTACACCATCATCTCTTTTTATACCATTGTACCCCATTTTGGGTAACTGTGCATTTGAAGATCTTTGATGGTAAATGAGTGTAATACGCAGATGTATGGTAAATGTTTTTTTTTTTTCCAGTGACATAACATTCAAATCCACTGGAAGGGTGAAGCCTGGTAATGATCTAGAAATGAGACCCTTTAATCTTCGGGGCGGCTGGGAACATTACAAGAGAGTAATTTTTCAAATACATCCTCAGGGCATGACTGCAATACACAGTTTATGTCTAGTAAATGATTTAGTTCATTACTAAAACCTATAAGAAGCTATTTTGTTGGGATGTTTTCCAGCTGATTACACTGATTGACAATGACCTGTGGCAGTCCTACAGGAACACAAGCAAACTATTAAACACAATAGGAGACTGTTATAGATTGAATAAGCACAACGGTGTATAACATTGTACAACTGTACTCTTTTCATCCAGTGAATGAACTGCGCACAAGAGATATTTAATTGAATTTAAATTAAGAATTATGTATGTGTATACAGTAGTATATAGCCTATTATTGAAAATCTGAAATCCGAGGGTGCAAAAAACCTTCTTAGCAATGCATATTAAGAAAAAATTACGTTTTTACATTTTTGGTAGGAGATTTACGAAATAACCTGATCTTTAAATTATTTAAGTATAAAATTCTAATTAAAGTATTATTAATTTTATTTTATATAAATAAAATAAAAACATGAAACTGAAGTGTTGTATTTTTGACTATTTCTTTTTCGTTTCTTTTTCCTCTAACAATTCTAAGATTTTCAAAATGGGGTCTTTTAAGTAGACAAAGGCTTCTTTGCGCGTGACCAGTAGGGGGCGCTCTTGTCGCAAGGAGTTTGTCTTCCCTGAGTGAGAAATTTCCCAGTCATACAAGAGTCAGATGATTTGTTCTGTCTGGACAAGCTCTGGCCATCTGCACAATGATTGGTGTCCTTCTGCGGCTGCGATTAGATTACTAACAGTAAAGTTCCTGTAGGCACATCCTTTCCAGCTAATGTCAGAGCTGACATTTTCTTTCACTCCTTAATACTGGAAAAATCACTGGTGGATGTGTATTTGAAAGCCCAGCACAGGCCTAGCAGGCAGATTAAAATAAAGGGCAGACTGAAACATTGTTAAACAGCCTGGCAATGACTGCTAGCCCTTATTTATTACTAAATATCAGCATTCAATTTTAAAGTGCAATGAAAGGCAGCCTGGAGGTAATGTAAGTATAACACAAGTCATGAGTTTTACCTCACACAAATAGGCCACGGTCGGCCCAGAAAAAGGCACTTTGTGTGCTTAGACATTATCTTCTTCCTTGAGCAGAAGATTTGTCAAGGGTTACATAGGCAATATTAGTTTAGATGCGTCTTACCATAATAGGACCTCTTTGTTCACAGTCAAACATTAGCTCCCTCACAGGAAAGAAAAAGTTCTCAGCAGCTCTTATATGACAATAAAGCCTAAAATAGCTGGCTACAAAGACGGGTGGTGTTTTGAAAAAGATGCATCTAAGCTTGAAGTTTAAAATGGTGCTTACTGAGCACAGGCCCCAGTTGGGGGTAACACTTCCTCTGCCACTTAACTCTTGCATAACCTCTGTTTATTTGTCTTTGTTTGAACTTGCTCCAGAGTGGAGACAGTTAGTTTTTTACATATGGGAAAGCAGCAGATTTAAACTTTACACACAAATAAGACACCAGGACGCTAATCGTAATACGATACAGAAACAACATCGATTCATGTCAGATATTCTAATCCTGTAATATCACAAAGGCTACTGACCCAATTGGGATGTGACCCAAAAATGAGTCACATCCTTTCTCACCACAGACAAAATGTAATTAAATAAATGCAGCTCTGGTCATATATGTCAAAGGTCGGTTGTCCAGTCATACCGAGGTAAATTGACTATGACTATTAGTTTCGTTTGATAATTTAGGGGTTGTCGTAAAAGGACATTCCCAGACATTCATCTTCCTGTTTTTGTTATCAGTAATGTACATCGTAATCATTAATGTACTTCTGTGTTACATTTTTGTGTTTAGTAAATGTTTGTCGTATTATATTTCATATCATCTGTGTTGGTCTTTGACCTCTGAGTCAACAATCGTCATCTATCAGGCGAGTTTGTTTGGTAAAAGCAGATTTTGAATGGTATATTAATATATGTTTTATATATATCCCCTAATACCTTTTATTTAACTGTAAATATCTGGCAACCACAGCCAGTATTTTCATTTTTTTTCTTTCTTTTTTTTCATGCACTGTATTTTGTCCATATTCAGTTGCAATACGCAGTTGTATAAGAACAAGCCCAAATGTATAACTCAACATTTTATTGTATTTATACAGGTCTTATATACAAAACACATGTAATGAAGTTCAAATCTGGAATTTCACACTTTTTACAATCACTGGATACATAAAACTTTAGGGAAGCAAAACTTGAAAGTTGAAAAAAGTACAGTAAAATACTGAAAGAGTGTTGAAGTAGACATCCTGGTAATAGTGACACTCACGAGATCCTGAAAGGGACAAAACACCAGAGCAGCAAACGCAATGTAAATCCTGCAGTTAAATCACCTTCAGTAGATTGAAATCGTTTAATTTATTATTCTCCAAATATAACTTATATCAAAAATTAACTACACGCCATACGCTTATCTTGATCGTGGGTTTTAACATGCTGTGTCTGTGTTTCCTTTCCGCTTTTTAACTTTCAAACTCTCCCAATGGATTTATGGTCTTACAAGAGGAAGCAAGGACAAACACAGCCTTAAATGAAAGAGTCCAATCGGCTTCTTTATGTGCACAAGAGAAGCCAGAGATCTTCCAGTAAATGCATGTGTTTTGCTCCCACTGGGAAGAGCTGTCAGGGACAAAGGTTTAGGGTGTGTCCAATATCTCAGATCAAATCCCTTCCTGCTAACTCTCAGAAAGCCAACATGGCACTGCGGTGATTATGAGGAAGGACAAAATTTAAAATACCTTTAGGGCAAAGAAAGAAATGAGTCACAATTTCCACTGCAGTCCACAAACAAGAAAGAATGTAAGAAAAAGGCTTGTTAAAACTTGAAAACTATTTGATAGCATATTCCAAGCTTTCCCTTAACACAAAACAATGGCAAAAAACTAAAATCTGTCAAGTGGACACCTGCACTAAAAACGAAACAAGTGGCCCGAGGACACTGTCTTCTGATGACAAAAACATCTCTGGTAAATGGATCAAACTGGGCCATCTCCCGCAACAAATTCTTCTTAGCACTGGCAGACATCGCCAGGAAGTCACTTTACACCTAATTCAAGAAGTAGTTCAAAAGAATAAAACACAATATGGGCACAAAAAAATTGGGGGCTCGTCCGGGATCGCAACTCCAGGTAAAACCGAAACCCCTCAGATGTTCACAGCTGACATTCATCAATATCCGGAGAATATTCCCCGAACGGCATCGGGTTGACTCCCTCTGTAATCTACTTGTTAAGCCACGAACTACACAGGTTACATACATTTGGAGAGGATTAACATCATATGAATACTCATAAAGTACATATGCTGTGACATTTTAAAATACCATTAATGCATTAAGTTAGTGGTGTTAGGCATAACCAGTGATTTGACCCTACTCTATACTTCAAAGCTTGTAGCTTAACGTGAAGAGACACATAAAAGCAGAAGAGACAGTTAACTTGTACAAAAGCTCTATGTACAAAAACCCTGCTTAACTGTTAATGAGAATTTTGCATGTCATCTATAAACTCACAAGTATAGATAAAGCAAAATGTGACTTAAATGTTAGATTAAATAAAAAACAAACCTGTCAAGTGACATGAAATTAACTACTTGTTCAAGCAGGATGTTCAGTGCAGGATTGCTATTTATTTTTAGGATGTTATTTGGGAGATGAGCCAGTGTAAAGTTATTGTGCATTGAAATCTTCCTTGAGGAAAGAGGTGAAAATTCTCTATAGTGGCAAACTGTAATACCCTTAAATGTTCTTGGCTTTTCTACATCCAAGGTGTCTTCAAGCTTCCTGTTTCACAGGAACGCATTAAAATGAGGGAGATTCACGAGAGATTCATGTCGTTTTTACACGGCATATCTCAAATCTAAGGAACTGGATATTGGAGTACATGATTAGCTGGCAACAGTTGGCAAAATGGGTTCAAATTAAATCCAGGAGGCATTGTTCCTGCAAAAGGATGGGAAACAGACTCAAACAACGGCAAAACAGGTCAAAGGTCACTGCAGCATTATATCTTTAAGGTTCTCCTGAAGAATTGTGTCTTTGACGGCGTGAAAGACAAAGCGGATGTTCTCCGTGTCGATGGCAGTGGTGAAGTGGTGGAAAAGCGGCTTGCTGCGGTTGCGCCGCTTGCGGTTGAAGCATTGCACAAGATAGGCCTGCACGTCCTCCAGTCGGTGAGGGTCTCCCCGGAAGTCAGAAAAGTGTTTGCTAATGCTGGTTTTGCGTACCTTCTCCACCAGAAGGTCCATCTTGTTGAGGAAGAGGATTATGGACACATTGGAAAAGAGCTTGTTGTTGACTATGGTCTCAAAGATGTTCATGGACTCCAGCAGACGGTTGGTGCGGCGGTCTTCCATCAGCACCTGGTCGTACTCGCTGGAGGACACCATGAAGAGGATGGAGGTGATGCCATCAAAGCACTGAAACCATTTCTGTCTCTGAGAGCGCTGGCCACCCACATCTACCATCTTAAAAGGGATCTTCTTAATGACAAAATCATGCTCCACAATTCCCTTGGTGGCCTTCCTGGCCAATAGGATGTCCTGTCGGCTCGGTACATAAGTCTGTAAGAAAAGATGAAGTAAAACTGAGTGAGTAGCAAATACGTTGTCTTTGTCTTTATATAGCAGGATTGTTTTCAGCACTGCTAAATTTATCTAACATGTTTTTATTTGCACAGAGTGTCTTATGGGTCATGTTCTACTAGGGTCTTATTTCGATTAGTGCATACTGAAACTACACACTACAGTTAAGAGTCTGATATTTTTGAAATCTATGTGGTCAAAAGTAATATAAGAGTAGTTCCTATAGGCATTCTTATATCTGTTGTACATACAACCTCTTAAAAAAAATTGTCACAAGGGCAGACAAAGTGCTCTTTGAAGCAGCTTTCACAGGGCTCACATCCCACCCAAACTGACATGCATTTGTTTTGTCACTGGCCTTGGTTTCCATGCTCACACAAAACACTTCCATGTCTTTTTTATCACTCATATGAGACACACTATGTGTTCCTGGCAACCTTGGCCAATATCAGTCTCAAAGAGAACATTTTACTTTCATTTTTAGCGTCTTCAGTCTTCAGTGCCACCAGCTCTGCTGGGAAACGCTTCATAAAAAACAGTATTCGGACTAACCTTCTTTCCAGATGATTATCTCTGTTTATTTAATCGATGTATTGTTATTACAAACAGTGAATAACCATATACCATGAAGATCTGGCAACAATAAATAATGCTTTGTTATCATGACTCACCAGTTGTCCAATCCGATCCAAGTTGTCCAGGAAATATTTCACTGATTCGCTCTGAAAAAAAAAGACCACAAAATAAAGTTTTACTCCATGTGCAATGAAAGACATTTTTAGGATTTAATGCAAATGAAGCAGAACAAAACCTCCAAATATGACAATTACATGCATTTTTAAGATGAAGTCTGGGGTCCGTAATGTTATTTTAACACTTGTATTACAATAAAATAAATTAATAAAATATACAAATGATTCTCGAGTAGCAAATCAGCATATTAGGATGATTTCTAAAGGATCATGTGACACACTGGAAACACTGCAAAATGTAGCTTTTATCATCACAGGAATAAATTACACTTTAAAATTTACATAGAAAACTGTTATATTGTTATATTATGTTAATGTTGCACAATATCATTTATTTATGATCAAATGAATACAGCCTTGGTGAGCATAAGAGACTTCGTTTCACAGACTCCGTATTTGTGTAGCTCTTCTACTCAGGCAGGACAAATAAAGTCTACAGAAAACACATTCTCAGTTCTTATTCTCACATAGTGATTTATTTGCCAAACTCTCTTTTAACATTTTTATTAAAAAAATAGAGCAACACGATCCCAAAAGCTGTTCTAATTCAGGAATGGAAATTCTAAAAGTAACAGGATGTTCCTATCTTTGTCTGAGAACTATGCGGGACACTCATACCACACAGTGCCCGTCAGCAGAACTCCATTTAACTCTATGATGTAGTTTTTACACATAATACTCATAATCTCCCGTTACTTCAGAAAGTGCTGTGTAGGGAGTCGGATGAAAAATCATTCTCAAGTATTGCTCCTTTGGACCAACATTTGTTTAAGTGCACATTAGCACATTTTACAGTCATGACCACATTAAGGTCTGTTTACATTGAAGAGCGTCGGCTGTAATAAATGGACCCTATAATCTCCAAACATTACAAATAACAGGCAAATGAATGCTTGCAGGCTCTATGGGTTGAATCCAGCTCTGACCTTCACTCCTATAACTACAGGAGATTCAGGTCAGGGGTCGAAGCCCAATCCATAAATAAAGCTGACTGATGAGACGGCCAAAACTCAGGGTGATCGGAGTCAGTACAGCATGTTCACACTGGTCTCGTCCAAGAATCAATTATGTCTGCTGCATTCATAAGCCACGATCTACTGATAACTGCATTTATTGCCTAATATCTAGAGACCTTTCCAAAGAAAAAATAAAGTCTTAATAGAGCGGACTGCCTAGAATGAAGCAATAGAGAGATGGACTAAACTGCTGTGTTGAGCATTATTTCCTGACAAAGTTGTTTTCACGCAGGCTTTTGGATGGCAGACACTGCGGCCTTGGCGTTTCAGTGAACATTGTCTGGAAAAGCAAATTTTGTCCTCTAGTTTGTGTGTGTCTCACAAAGGCCCCTGGCCTGGCCCATGTTCCCAACAGGAAACAGCTGTGTGTGAAAACAGGGGATTAGTCGAACGGCGCTGGCCCTCTATAACAGACTGAAGCCCAACACCCCAACCCTACACACACACACACGCACCGCACATCATCAGAGCTTAATGTAACGCAGGAAGGAAATCACAGAGATATCTGATAGCAGCGTGCACACACACACTTCTTTAAATGATTTTCAAAATATTTCTGCATAATTATATACAACTATATCATTTAATATTAATGTTTCAAAATCAAAAACAAATATTTTAAATATTGTTATTTTTATATTTAACATGGGAAACATAAAATGTAAATATAATTTGCTGCATCATTTAATATATATATATATATTTTTTTTTATTAATATTAAATTATTATGTAGCTTTGTCATTTATTTATATGACCAAATTGAAAGAAAAAAAATGCATAAAATCAATACATTAATTAATTAACTAACTAATAAATTTTGTTAACTGAAATAAATATAATTAAAATAACTGAAATATATTTAAAATACTGTCATGACTCTGAAACTAACTAAACTAGAACTAGAAACGTATTTGATTTTAGATACAAAGTTTACTGCAGCATTTTAAACCTTTTAAACCCGTTTATTAATCACACAATGCAACAAGATTTTATACTGTTATATTTCAGTGAAAGTTTACATTGGTACACATTAGTTGCTCAAACAATAAATGTAATTTATTTTCTTCATAACAAAAATAATCTTATATTATACATAATATATACAACATATTAGCAAACAGTTACAATACTACAACTAAGATGGTTACCAAATAAAATGTCAGTGAAAGCTGAACACAAACTAAAACTATCCTGGGTCTTAAAAGAGTCAGAGTGGAAACGAACAAAACTAAATTATGCAAAAAACTAAATTCAAAGCTAATAATCCTGAACCAAGTGATCTCTTTTTTTTTCAGTAATTTCACATTATGGGTGAAGTAATGTTATGCTCAAAAACATTAAAAGTATTATACGTAGAAATCCCTATGCAGTATAGAAGCTGCGGTAGAATAAAGCTAAAGCACAGCATTGCCCGCTGACCCGTATCTGGACTCTCTGATTGGTCTATGCTCTGCACTAAAGTTTATGCAGCAGGTCATTGGCCAATAAAAGCTGGAAGTCTCCCTCCTCCCTTCATACGAGCTCAACATGCACATGACGGCCTGCTGAGAGTGTGGGAAAGCTCTATGCTGAGGCCTTGCAGGCCAAAGCCACAACTTTAGCACAATGTAAGAAAGTGTGCCCATGGGTATTTGTGCAGTGAGTAAGGGGAAGCATGATTGAGCATGGCCATGTACAGAGGCCTTAACCCCTTCCCTTCCCAGCGGTGATCTCAATCGCTGCAGTCCCCTTCAAATAAACAGCAGAAATGAGATCCAACTAAAGGCATCCCTCATGACCCTTGATTCAAACACAGACCCTAGAAACTAAGAGAATGCCTTAAAGGAGAACGTCTTTAGGTTAAAAAAAAGATCTTGAGAAGCACATGAAAACTAGGCTTGATAAATCTTGCAGTATTCTCTGTTTCGATCAAACAGCATCCGTGTCGTCTTGGGAAAGAGCTCATATGAACAAAGCTGGGTGGAAGGGATGAATGCGGGTCCATCAGGGATTCTTTTCACCGCACACTTTGTTATATCTGACAGTAAAACCTTCCTCAGCACTGAGCGGAGATCTTACTTAAGTGATGTTTAGCTGCCAGATCCAGCAGCTGCGCTTTGTTGCTGGATAACCGTTCCACGGTGACTGAGAACAGACATATCACCGAATGTTTTCATTTCTCTCTCTGTAGGAAATGTATTGTGCTGATCTAGAAAAGTAAGGAATACAGCTGTATGTTCCCACTTTTTTTCCAAGAAACATCTTTTGGCTGGCTGAAAGGAATAGTTCACCCAAAAATATGTCTTTCACTACTCCTCATGTTATTCCAAACCCGTTTAAAAAAGAAAGAAAGAAATATAACAGAATGACAAAATGAATTGACCTTAATATGCCCACAAAACTGTAAAAATCCAAGAATTGGAAACATTTTTAGTAAATCACATCAGCGCTTTTATGAAATTGCGTTTTAATGCACATTTATATCGTAAATCTGGCCCAATGACTTAAGCTTTACTTTGTAGCAATACAATTGCTTTAAAAGGACTTACAATATAAAATCTAATCATTTTTTGGAGATTAAAAACTATTTTTTGCTATTTGGAAAAGAGAAGCCGAGACATTTTTCAAAATATCTCCTCTATAAAAGAATAAAAGAGCACGTAAGAAATGGCAAAAAATTCTGCTTAAAGTCTCCTCGAGAAAATCACATCAACAGCAAAACTTTGAAATTAATCTGAATTAATTTCTGAGAGAAAATCAACCTCTTCTGCATTGACGCTGTCCGCCCTTGCCTCCGTAAATATCAGACTGTGTAAATAATCCTCACGCAAAACAAACAGAGCTTGGTTTCCCGGTTCTTGGAGTGGGATTGCCTGTTTGGTTTGGATGCGAGAAGAGAACTCATATTAGTCCCCCACATGGAGCTCCTTCACCTCCAGAACTTCACAGAACCTCGGGCTGCTCCCACACTGTTGATCTAGCTGAAACCGTACACCTAGCCTTTTATCTTTGCGGATAGACTC
>JAUMHR010000045.1:8493328-8506943 GCA_032361145.1 Enteromius fasciolatus
CAATATCAACAGACAATAGGATCATCCCATGTGTGCAAGGTCATTTTGATTAAGAAAGTAGTCAGGTTTAATTATTTTTTTGCTGAATGTACGCATCAATCCAATTACAAAATAGAGTTATAAAGTTGCATTTACAAAATGCAAGCGTGCAAGTATTAAATTTAAATAAATAAAAAGAGTCATAATCGAGAGACATAGCTTTTCATTTGTCATGGAAATGATCGTCCATACATTTCATGTCTCAAAAAAAGAGATCATAATAATCATGAACAATTGAATATTTGTACAGCGCAGATTCATTTTAAACTGCTTTTTATTTCGATTATGATCGTATTCTTTAAAATCATTTAAAAATGTAGTGTAGTCTGTATAGTTTTTCTGTAATTAAAATAATGTCACAATGCAAATTCTTTCAATGGCTCCATTTCTCTATGAAAACATTTTGTTCTGTTGATTTAGAGATGAAATATGATCTGTTATGGATGATTCTCACAGCCTCTGCCAATAGTAGTAACATCGTAATTTCTCAAGTGTCATTTTCACATTCAAATCAATCCATTTAATTTAATTTGGAATGAATTACGCTTACCTATACATCATAAAAATAATCAAAAGGTTGTACGAGGATTATTCAACTTAGTGTCTCACTTTACTTGATATACAAGTGACACACCCTTTTGGAGGGACGTGAAGATTATGGTGAGTTTGTCAGAAAGGAATTTATGATGGCTCTGAGTCAACTGTGGTGAAGCTGCATTGCACAGGCAGATCTCTTCTCTGGTCTGGGCTGTGGCGGAGATCTAGTGTGGTTTCTTGGGGGGGCTGCAGCGTCAGCCTTCAACAAAGCAGCAATACAGACTTCCTGTCCATGAACTCTCCGCAGCCTTCAAGCAAAGCAAGGTTTGTGTCCAATCACAATATGACCAGAGCCGCATTCCCGCTAACAGCGAGTCTTGTGATTTTGGCAGCCTTCTAACAATGGATCCAGTCCATTTTCTTTGTTTTTTGTGTTAATATGCTAGTCTTACACACATTAAAGCCAGTTTTCCTTTAAATTTTCCTCATAAATACTGGTGGGGGGAAACGACATCTCAGCACAAATCACGTCACTCAACCATTAAACTCGAATCACAGAGATTTATCAAGATCCGTGCAGCCAACTCAATCCAATCCCTTAACATTTATCACGGTCAATGGTCATACGGATTTCTGACATTAATTTAGGGTTGCATACTGACAAAAAGTCTTATGCTTGTTTCTCATGGTCAATGCCAATGCTTTTCCCTAAAGAGATCCTCTAATAGACTACAACCGAGTACTGGAGGCCCTCCCTTGCACCGCCACAATCCTTCCAAGAGCGGGAGGGACGGAGCAGACACTGGTGAAAACTGAGCCAAGTTCCTCACAAAGAGATGCATTAATAACTCTGCAAGTTAATGAAAAGCCTCATGTTCATGTTGAGATGATATCAAGAGCATCTTGAGCTTCAATGGAAGAAGAACATCCGACATGAGCAATATCACAAATTTGTCTTTGCATCAAAATGTTCCCTTTTTTTCAGTTTTCAAATCCAGAAACCTCATGGTGGATTTCAAATCCTGAATTCATTCGGTGTGATTTCTGATATTTGTAGGGATCTAAAGAGAGTTTCCGGTCTCATTAGCATGTGCAACTCGCAGTCCTGGTGGAAAATAGACTTTCTCTTAAAGGGAAAATGAGAGCAGCATTTCCATAGGCACACTTTTGTTCGAAGTAGAAACTTGTAGGACAGGGTTAATTCCGGGCGTCTGGTCAATAGGGAACGGGAGTTACTCAGTCGGACAGGCTGAGCCCTGTAATGTCCTCCCACTCACTGACTTCTGAATAGACTCACAAACAAGCAGGCCTTCACAGAGGAGAGAGAACAAAAGAGGCTGAGGGAGGCTGGGGCACCAGCTCTTTGGCCCAAATGGCCAGTTCAATGTGATGACCCATACAGGGTCAAAAGACTCATGTCACAGACCGAAAGGAAAAACAGCTGGGTCAAACTCCACAGACGTCACGCATGTTTCATTAGAGCAAAACATGCAAATAATGGCTGCGGTATACTTCTCAGGCATTCTCTAATTTTATCCACAGTTAAAGTGCTGTGTTGTGGGTTTTTGTTTCTTCTTCTAATCTTCTTTTTAAACGGAAAGAAACAACATACATTGCAGTCTTTTCATTTGATTTGAAATTGTACTGAATTATTTAACTGTACAACACTGGAAACTCTAATTTTCTCTTTAAATCCTTACTCGCTTCTCTCTGCTGGGCTATTTTTGCCAGGGTGCTTTAAAACATAGACTTAGTCCACATTATCATATATTGTTGCATAAATCATCCTTCTGGCCATTGTTAGTTGCAAAATCTACAAAGATCTTCTCGTTCTCTGTATTTTTTATCTTCTTTGTGAATTTTCGAGTTAATAAATAATTATAGCATTTTGTGTAAATCTTATCTACTATCAATAAATTCATATATAGACATTAAGCCATCATGCTCCACAGATATCCCCATTGAACTTAGTTTAAAATTGTTTTAACAAGTTTTAGCCTTTTTCAAGTCACAATTAAAGTTTGACAAAATCATTGTGATTTAATGGGGTAGTATGTGGAATCTGAATGCGCAATAAAATGCTAAACTGAGTAATATCTTAGATATCATAAACTGGCTTCATAGTGGTAATGTATGCCAATCTGAAATGAGGAGGTATTAAGTAAAGAAAAGTAAGTAAAGTATGAGTAAACAGTCTTTTCTCTTTTTTTGTCTGTGTTTAATCAAAGTAGCAAGAGCCGAATGATGTAAACCCACTTGTGAAGAAGAAACAAAAATGCAGGGGGGTTTGGGGCAGAACTCTATCCACAGATGAACTCATCACATCACTGATCTCTGATTTATCAGATTAAAGCCGTCTGTTCTCAGCCTTTGAAACTATTACGAGCGCAGCAAAAGGTCAGGAGCTACTTTATCAAAATAAGAAGCAGAAATGAGATGCTTCAGACACTTTATGCCCTCAATTTCTGTCAAAATTAGATTTTAAGAAAGTTTTCTTTTCTTCATAGGAAAAAGATTGCAAGCACTAAGAAGTCAAATCATCTCATGCATGTTTGTGCCATTTCCTCACAGGTTTCCTCACTATCTATCCTGTCCTCCATCCTGCTCCATTGACCTAGATCTTCAGGACTCTGAACAGCACTTAAAAATTCATAAAGATCCAGAGGTGCTGTGACAGAGATGCGTACGTGAATCGCATCGCTCCAGTGCGCAGTCAGAGCGATTAAAGTTTGAGAGACTCCTGAGCACAGCTTCTGAACTCATTAAAGTCCTGTGGCAACGTACACGCTGAGATGAGATGCACATAAATAAGTCAAGCTTCCTCTGCTTTTCTGCACTCAGCAGGTTTAATTAAGGTCTCCCAGTGTCTAGCTTTAATAGCTAGGCCAAAGATTTCCATCTAACTGACACTGAAAAATTACCATATTTCCCGTAGCCCCTTGGCTATCGACTAGTAAAGATCATGGGTTTGGTTCCCAGGGAACACACATATAAAACATACACCTTGAAGGAAAAAAACATACTTAACATTTGAACAGTATGTATAAATTTAAATTAAAATAATTAAAATGAACAATTTTCCCCAAACAATCTCATTACATTTTTTTCAAAGGTTAGTCAAATTGTTGTCTGAATGTGCTGCCCACTGAAGCGCAGCTATCTATGAAGGATCACCACTGTGCCCTTGAGCAGTGCACTTACCCCAGGTAAATAATAGATCATTTGTTTTATGAGAACACAGGTTGCCAACTACCCAAAGAACTGCGTGGCTCTTTCTGTGAAGAGTATCCAGATGGCACAGGAAATGTATTGTGATTACACTCACCAGCTGAAACTCACTCCTTCTGCCGTAGGCTTCCTGGATGCCACTATCACTCCAGAGTGCCTGCAGGGCTGGGACATACAGCTGAAAGGTGCAGGGTTCGACGGGCATGCCTGCTTTGTTTTCGAAGGACATAACAAACATGCCATGCTTCTCATTCTCCGAGTTCTGCCAGGGAACGCCAAGTTTGTCTCGGGCATCAACCAGTACCCGCATCCCCTTTGAGGAAAATAAAGACAAAGAGAAGGAGAGAGAGATTAATGCCATGTTTGTTTGTCTAGGGTGTATAACTAGAGCAGGGTGTGTCTCTGGAGCTGAGCTTCTATAACAGGAAGATGAAGCAATTCTTCTGGAGACAAAATAAAGATAATAGCAATGTCTTCGTGTAACACCTACAGCACACTTTAAACCTGCCACAATTCTGTCTCTAAATCTCCCACACTCATTTTGTAAAACTACTACTTTTCTGGTGCAAAACACTTGCCTAGAATTACAATTATATCTCAAAGTAAATCTAAAAATTAAGATTTTGGCTAAACTTACTCATTTATACTCACTTATTTATATCACTGTTGGCTGACACAACTTAAAGACGAATTTAAATCATGCTTGTAATCCATTTAGAAGAAGCTCAGCTTGCTGCCATTCATTCACGGCACGTATCCCCGGAAAGGAAGATCTGATCCCAGAACCGAAACATTCTGAGGCCAAAAATGAAAACATCTCCAGAAAGCTCTGTTGAGAAGAGCAATCACACTGAAACAAACTTCCGCGATGAGCTTCCTCGCTTCCAAGCATAACACTGAATACACAAAACCCTGTTCTGAGCCTCTGGCAGTTACCAGGAGGGCTGTGCTCTGTGGAAGAGCAGAGATATCATGAGACGCTTTGTAAAATGTAACATAAGGCCATAGCCTTCTCTTGATAATAACTCCCTTACTACCAACCGAGGCAAAATCTTCCTTATATTTATATTTCACCTTCATGGAATAACATCCTGATTTTCAGGGTCCCAGGCGGGGGTCCTGGTCCTCTGCTCTACAGAGCCACCGATGAATCATCTTCACTAGCACTCAAAAACGCAAACGTATGCTAGAATAATTAGAGCAGCCAACGTGCCTTTGTCTCCAAAGAAGATAAAGCGTCCTTTAGGCACAGGTGCTTTGTGGGATTTGACCCAGTGACCCGGAAGAGTCAGTTAAATGCCATTCTAGCACATGAGGTCAATAGGTTGAGCGTCAAGGCAATGAAAACTCCTACTCTGTCTGCATGTGTGAGGGATTTGTACATCAACACGAGACGGTTGCATTGCAAAACCAATAAAACAGCGGGGCAGAGACAGGAAATGAATGTGGTACAGTCCTGTTAGCCTGGCTGTCTCCATCAAATCCTGAGATTCCCCCACCTCCCAAATCCCAAGATTCCCTGAGCCATCAAACAGTTCACAAATGTAAACAGTTGTTCATGCTTAAGGCCTCCCTGCTGTTTCTTCTTAATGTTCTTAATAGTGTGGCTTAGTCCAGCGTTGTCCGGGTACTTTCCTAGGAGCTAAACTCAGTCACACTTCTGCCTTTATTTTTCTGCAGAGAGGCAGCCCCCCAAACCCACTTATCCATCTCTGACCTTTCACCCACTTCTGGCCAACACTATCAGGGAAGCGTAGACGTATCCTCCTGTCCTCCTTGGCTGGATCCATTGACACCGTCAGGGTGAGAGAATAGAGAGAGTGGCTAAGCAGCTTTATCACAGCGGAGAGGTCATTTGCAGGGCTTCCAATCTCTTCCTGAGTCATGGCAAAGTCCCAAAAATAGCTCCGAAAACCACCAAAACCTCACCTCACTGTGAGCATGGCTCCTATCGTTTCTGAAATGCCTCCTGAAAAACAAGCCCTAAGTGTTTGTTTTAAATGGCATCTTCCAACGAGACTTGTTTTGCAAGTCCTCGGGAGAAGCCACAGAGTTTTCCATATCATTTTTAAGCCTACAACAGACAATTCTTGATATTTCCCTTCGCTGTTTGTTGACAAAGGGGGGATTTCCTGCATGTTCGGTCAACAAAGAGCAAGAATGATTTTATTCAGGGATCTTGGTTTCTGCTGAGAGACGCAACCGACAGCGAATCCAATCCGTCGGCCCTCATCTGACATGCATTAGATGGGCCCTGCGTGTCAAGCGCAGTAATTACTCCAGTGGTGGTAATGGCAGTGCTGTGATTTCGCAGCATAAGCAGATGTGGGGAGCGGACCAGGCAGCCGCTCACGGCTTCCCCACCGCTGAGCGACCACAGCTAAATCAGCAACAACTCCTTAGCCATAAACAAGCCGCCTGTGAAGGAGCCTCCCAAGAATCTGGTCACAGAGGAACTCTCAGATTTATCACACAGGAAGATGGGCTTGATATATGCTTGCTCCCTGTGTCACCCTTCAGCCGCTTCCTGTATCCTCCCCCGCAAGGACCTTTTGAGCAGAATGCACGCATTTAAACCTTTCGGTGAGGTGCCACTTTTTGGTAACTCGCTCCTCTGTACGAGATTTGCTTGGGATGATGGAGCAAAAACACATTCTAGGCAGTTAATGGATACCGCAACTATTTTCTCAAGGATGTAGTAAACAGAGGAAATGCTCCCCTGCCAATGGTGTCCCGTTGCACAAGAGATCAAGAGCTTTGCAATAGGGAAACTGACTCTTGAAGGGTCAGAGTGATGAGTGAAGGGTACGAGGGGCCAAACGGAGGTGAGATCTTATCGTGTCCTGACACACAGTGTCAGCATCAGGTCAGTCTTTAGATCACTCTCCTATCAAAGATAGGCCCATTAAAAAGTTAACAGAAATGGCTAGATAGCTAGCTACTGATCTAGGAAGTAATAAATTACTCAGTCTACTCAATGTGGGCTTACAACAACAAGGCAGGACAGACTGATTGTATCCAATCATTTATTTGGACCCTGAAGACTGTACACACAACACATTTAGCTTTTTCAATGCATCCCTTTAGCATATCAAATGACATGGGCCTTCATCCATCTGGTTTTGATCGGATCATTAAACCCTCAAACAAGTGATATAGAATTCAATTCAATTTAGATTTATCTAAACAAGGTTGTTTTTAAAAATAAACATTGGTTGGAAAAACATTTTACACCCTTTCCAGACACGTCTGGACAAATGGTTCTGCAACATTCAAAATAGGCATTACAGGAAGAAGTTGAGAGGACTATCTTCTGGACCTTTGCCATTGTAAAGTGGCTGAAATGAAGATAATGTTATCTTTAAAGTAGCCAATAATTTGATCAGCACGTAGACTGAAAGAGATTCGCTCACGCAACTGTTAACCTCTGGGATTGTTTGTTCTAGTATTTCCTACTCTGAGGAAAAGTCTGGACTGGGGTTGCTCTAAATTGGTATCAGTGAAACAAACATCAACACCGACACTGTCACCATCCTAGAGCCTTCGGAGGGATGGGCTGAACAGCAGGGTGATGACAGACGGTCAGAGGGGAGATGATGGCACGACTGAATCGCCATTGTTTGCAGCATTCGCTGTCTGTGCACTAAGGAGAGGCATTTCCTCTGGCTCTGTGGACTGTGCGATACCGCAAGCCTACAGAGACCACTATTGTGGAGCTATTCCAATCTGACCTTGACTTCATTGCTGACAAACAAGGTCTCCAGTTCAGTTCTCAAGCCACTTCACACATCTTTAGACTATGAAATTAAGTCATACCACATGCTTTCCTTTTACTGGCCACTGTCTGTCCTAAAAATATATATTTTTTTAAATCCCACTTATGTTTTAGGCAACTGTTTGAGACCTGAACTCAGTTACATAAATGGTAAACAATTTTACAAAAGTATTAACACCAATGGAACATTTATACATCCTGAAAAAATGTAATAAAATAAAAGAAAGCTAAGAAAACCGGCATTAAACGTTTTAAATTTAAAAAAAAGTATCATCCTGCTGACCCAACATTAAAAAAACAGAGCTTTGTAGCTTTAGCGATGAAATGCGTCATCTATACGCTGTTTGCAGCAAAGCAATTACATCAAAATACACAAAAAAGTATGATGAGGGCCTATAAAAGCTATAGCACAATAAAAGTGTTGTAAAAACTGCAGTTGTTAACTTTGATGAGTTCTAACTGACATGATCCTGAACTGATGTAGCCTAAAGTTAGTTGATTAGCCAAGGTAAATAACATTTGGAGACGAAGAAAAAAGCTGTTAATTTAGATGTTATTGCACCACATGAAGCACTTTTAGTTTTTAAAAGTTTAAAAACTTTTTTTTTATTAATAGTGTAAAGTTTGAACAACGCCAAGTATGACTTTTAGACATTTAAAACCTTAACAGCCAATCAGAATCCACCTCGAATTTAAAGAGCTAATAAAATTATAGTAGTTTTCAGAAATTACCTTTTTGTGTCACTTGGCCTTTATTTATGTTACTTTTTACTTCCTAACCCCCCAAAAAAGTTTCTCAAATCTAATTAAAGGTGTTTCATAACCTTGAGGTGTTTTTAACAAGTTAATAAAAGCAAGTGTGGTGACTTGTGACAAAAAGCCATGGTAAACCACATAGAAACACAAAACTTTAGGCACATTCTTCACGGCCATTTGCTCTTTTCACTCGACTGGCAGGGCAGCGAGTCGACCATGTAATCAGTGCCAACACATACATTTAGGCCGTTTAGTGCGGATAGTCATAAAATGCACTCGTATACACATAGATGCTCCAAAACACAGGCCTCTGCATTTGCCTTTGGAGCTAATGAAAGAGATGAGAACTACATTATAATGTTTTCCTCAGCTCACTATAGTCGCTTTGTGGTGAAGGGGTCTTATTGAAAATAAACTGAGATGACATCATTAGCACAAAGAACGCTCAGTTCCGCTACGGGTGAGTTAGAAGAGGATCTGATCGCAATCAGTCCCAGTCGAAACAAAGTGAATCTTTTAGCTGTGTCTCAGTCTTGTAACTGTACGGCACAGGCTCCTGGAGTTACTCTTGTCCTGAAAACTATGGACAAAAAGCTTACACGTTTCTCTGGCTGTGGGAAGGACGCATGATGTGACGTCTGGCAGTTCGGCTAAATGTTTGGTGGACAAGAACCATGGAGATGGAACATGTGGACCTCTGCTCTGACATCCTGAGAAACATAACCTTTTCCATATAAAGCTAAACTCTTCCACAGAGCCAAACCTCTGATCTGGCAGCACTGCTTTTGACCAGGCTGCGGGTAAGATAACAAGGATAGGAATATTTATCATTTCCCAATGAATAAATGAACATCATCATTGTTTGCCAGAATACAGACATATTTATGTTCAACAAAGAAGAAAAGCATTTATTATGTGTGGAGCGGTGACAAAAAAATCTAGTTTAAAACATATGCACCAGGTTCCTTAAACTGTCATCTTTGTATTCAAGTTGCTTTGCAAAATTTTATAGCGCTCTTTATCAGTAACAGATTAGATTATGGAACACACATTCACTAGGATTTTTTCTCAATAAACTTCTAATTTGCTCCTTATCAATAGTAAGTAAGGAATTTGTTGTAGCAGTTATATAGTCATGCATTACAGTATGTGCTTTATATATACTAAGAAACATCCAATATGCTAGTAATATGCATACTAGTTAATGGTGAATAGTGTTGCCTAGTCTAAAATGTTACCAAAAGATTTAATTTAATCACTGAGAAAAATGGCAATTCATTTAAGGGTACAAATCTGAATGATTGTCATCAAAAATGCACTTATGTATGTTTTTATATGTGTGGAGCATATTCATTATATATATGTTGTGACAAAAGTGCATGTGGCAGAAGGTAACAGGCAAGTTTGCAATGGCACTTGGTCTTAGTAACCTTTGCATAACTTAATTTTACATATTTTTATATTTTTAAGATGTTTTGTTACAGTAACAACATATTAAGATTTATTAAAAATATATATTTTTTCAAAAAAGTGTTTTATTTTATTTTATTTTTTTACAAATATCATGAATTATTAATTCATATTTTATCTGTCTTGTCAGACAAGGTAAAATTCTCTGATATATTAGAAAATGATTTGCCTTGATACACACTTATATACTTTTGAGATTTTATGTCTTTTTCTGCATGCCTCTCTCTGCCTGTCTTTTTACATTGTTTTATAAATTATTAAATAAGACAAAATTAGCATTATGTCATTGATCCTTATAATTACACAACTAACACAAATCAGAGTAGACGACAGTGACAAGATGATGCACAATCTGCTTATTTATGAACAAAGCTCTCCTATAATAAACACCACAGAAAAGCTCTGACTCAGTCAACTAGTGCTTGTTAAGTAGATAGACGTATTGAACAGCATGTAAAGAATGTTAGATCTTCTCTATCCCTATTGTAGCGTAGATGCAGGCTGTAATTAGAGTCTTCTGGCATCAGCAGCTAATCTCAAAGGCTTCACTATGATCACATCAGATGCCATCAGTAAACTTCCTAATGTAAAACCAAATAATAGATAAAGAGAGGAAAAGAGGAAGACACAAGTGCAGAAAGTACGCAGATAGGGGAAAATCAGGACATATTGAGACATCCAAAGACACGTGAGCTCAGAAAGCACATGAGCTGATCACAATGATAAGTCAGACACAATCTCTCCGTTCATAACACAGCCAGGGATGAACCTAGACCAAACAAAGTGACTCAATGTACTGTTAATTGTAAGGACAGCTAAGCTTAGTCTTGTGGTAATTACGAGAGAGCATCTGCCAGCCTGCAAATGTTAAGATGCTGATTTGTGATTACTGGTTTGTAAAAAAAAGTTGCTTCTACCAGAAAGGCCAAATATTGTGTTTCATGTTGCTCTGTAACTCCAACAGCCCCAGGCCTGATATCTCAACTTGCACACACATTCTGGGATGCATTTTCACTCCTTTCCCGTTAACTTTGAGCAGTGAGTCAAGCCACTGTTATTAAACACAGACATCTTAAATAGGCATGCTTACAGGGAAATGAACCAATAATAATCCATTGGGATTCTGATTTGCGGTAAAGCAGATGCCTAAAGCAACCATTATGACTAACAGCAAAATGAATTAGTTTGATTATTTACATGGATTGGGTATCCAAAACCTCATCTAATCTGCAGCTAAGGGTTTAGCTCATTAGTTTGAGAGGTGGAACATTTACATGTGATGAGAGCTCATGTGAACGCTTTCTGATAGCTGAAGCTCAGACTTTGGGGAAGTATTAATTATGCTGAATGTAAAAAAAAATGCATTTGTTAGTGTTTCTCATTTCTGTAGAGAATGTTTGTTTTATTTATTGCAACAAAAGTGCATGCCACAGCAGGAAACAGGCAAGTTTGGTCAAGAAAACATGGCCTTGGTGACCTTAGAATAACTAAACAGCCTGACACAACATCATTTAAAATACATAATATATAATACAGGCTATAAAGCAAATACATTTCAATCTATCGGTTTATTTAATTTTTAACTTTAATAACAAATAATATTTTATCTATCTAGTCCAATTCAAGTTGAATTCACAAAACGGTTGACAATTTTGACGTGAGAAACAACAAAAGCTCCAGCAAACTTGTCACGCGCATGGGACCGTTACCTTGATGACGTTCTCGAAGATGGTATCCCTGAAGTCGAGCAGCGCTTTCTGGTCAAACTCTCTCCCATGGATGATCCTCATTTGTTTGAGGAAGGTGGATTTGCCGCTCTCTCCGGCGCCCAGCAGCAGGATCTTCACCAGGCGCCGCACCGAGCGTCTCTCGCGCGCGAGCATGGCGTCGATCTCGCGACTGCGCCGCTTCGCCTCGCGCTCCTGGTTCGCGTCGCGGTCTCGTGCTTTCCCGTTACTCCTGTCATCGTGAGCGGCCTCAGCGGGCAGCAGACACCGGCTCAGGGTGCGCACCACGCCGGCCATCCTTTCCAAATTGAACGCGGTTAGTTGCCACCTGATGTATTCATTAAAGTGCCAAAGAACTTAACGTTACGTCTTATACACAATCTACATGGAATAGACTCAGCTGGCACCGGCAAACATCTGCTGTGAATATTCACCGGTTAAAACAAACACTAAAAGGAAAAAGATGAAACACAATAAACATGTTGCTCCATTATAAAGACATCTGTAAAGGCGTTCACACTGAAGAGGTCCTTCCACAGCTAAGCGACCACTGCTGTCCGTTAAAACTATGAATAAAGGCAGGCACCTAGTAAACACATCCGAAGTTCTTGCTAATGAAATACATCAAGCGCTAAATAAGCTCAGGATATGTTATTTAGCTGGAAACCGTACTCCTTTAAATACTGGTAGCGGCGTAAGTTCCAAAAGTTCATTCTGGAGGAGCGCGAGCGACTTTCTGATGTTTCCTCGCGACTCTCTGGGAAGTTTGTTTGCTGGACTGACGCCCCTCCTGCTGTTGGGCCCGTGGCCGGTAGGGGGCCGAGCGCGATGGGCGTTTGTTCTGACATGAGGGGGATTCCAGCCAGTGTCAGAAATGGCCCCCTGCTGTCTATCATGCACTGCCGTCTTTGTGGCAGTATTAAAACTTCACATGAAACCTGGCAAAAGGCACGAGAAAAAAGGTATGCAAACATTTGTTTTGCTATTAATTTATGTATAGACTATTTATATATGAAGAGTTCATTTGCAAAAACAGATAACTTTGTTTTTAACAATTTTCAACATGCTTAAAAACATGATTTTTGGGGAAAAAAAAACAAAACTGTTATCTGTTTTTGCAAATAAACTATTCATATTATGTGTCCCTGAATGAAGCAATGTAGCAGTGGCCAGCAATACATATTTTGAGTCAAAATTATCTATCTTTCTTTTATGCCAAAAATCATTAGGATATTAAATAACGATTATGTTCCATGAAGATATTTAGTAAAATTTTACCATAGTTATATCAAAAATTGATTTTGATTAGTAATATGCATTGCTAGCTTAATTTTGAATTGTGATCTTTTTTCCCCCCTCAAGTATCTTGGCCAAATATTGTCCTATCAAACCACATATCAATGGAGAGCTTATTTATTCAGCTTTATAAATTGCAGTTTCAAAAAATTGTTTGTGGTCCAGGGTCACATTTTAAAATAGATTTATAAAAACTGAGTACTGTAGATCTCCAGGCACTTGAGTAAAAAGAGCATCTCTTGAAGCATCTTGCAGATGTTCCCTCAGGTCTTCTGTATTCTGTCTGTCTTTGTTTGTTTCAGTGACACTCCCCTCCTTTATTCTGTGCCCAGGTGAAATAAATCATATTTTATCTGAGCTGGCAGGCTGTGATGTATGTGACCCAATAGATTCAAAATAGTCTTTTTGTTGCGTTACTTTTGTGGAAAAAACAAACAACTCTACCAGTTTAGTCTGATTCATGCACAAAAGGCTCTTACGAGCCAGCTTGTTTTAGTGGCTCTAATCACATGACACGATATGTAGCTGATTCTCGAAAAAACAATGAATCCTAAGAGCTGATTTATTTAATTAATTCTTCAAAAAGACAAGATCTCCTTTGATTGAGCCTACAACACTGCTCCACATATGTACATTAGCAGTGAGGGTTTCTTTCATACAGTGTTTAAAACAAATGTACAGTGAGGTCAATAAGTATTTGGTCACCCTGTATTTTGCAAGTTCTCTTACTTAGAAATCATGGAGGGGTCTACAATTTTCAGCATATGTGCATTTCCACTGTGAGAGA
>JAUMHR010000045.1:8530805-8544348 GCA_032361145.1 Enteromius fasciolatus
CGGTAAAACACATCTGTATTACTCTAGGGATGTTGGAAAATGAGCCCATTTCCAAAAAAAGTGGAGTGTTCCTTTAAGGGCACGACATTTTTAGGGACGTTCCAAACGAAAGCGAACAACTGTATCCCGTCACGAAGGGCCTGTTAGAGAAGGGAACATGCGACTTCACGGAAGCGATTTCCATTTGTGATCATGTGATCTTTAGTTAGCTCTTGCGATGCATTTTAAGTTGGGATTAAATTTGACTCCACATACAAACATAAGTAGAATAGGCTGATTAAATTTAAAGTGATACAAATTATTTTTGTCAGTGATAGAAATGGGATTTAAGATGGTAGTATAAGCAAGTTTAAGCATGTTTAGTTTGGTTTAATAGTAAATAAGACACAGTGAGAAAATATTTAAATAAAATAATAATACGGCAGCTGTTGTATTATTCAAGGTAACGTTTGGTTCATCGCTCCCTTCACCAAGCGAGTTCCAAACTCTTATACGAGACAGATATGCCCTACACACTGCCCTCCGAAGGGAGTAGAGCATAGGGTTTCTCACTTCTGTTTGGAAAAAGAAAATCTTGTGCTGTTTTGTCACTTCTGTTTCCAAAAAGAAATTCAATTGAATGCATCTTTTCAGGAGAAAAGTTAATCTAAAAAGAACCTTTGGTTGTAAACTGAACCGTTTAGGATTCACACACATCATTCTTATTACACGCTTCATTATTTCATGGCAAAAAAAAAGCATTCCTGACGCAGTCGCAATATCACAGCTCCATTCTTTGGAGAAAAAAAACGAAATCAGAAAGAAACTGATAAATGATGAGACTTTCTCTGGAGAGAACACTTCGATGTTTGTCTCACCGATTTTGAAGAGATAACACAATGTGTCTTTGTGCCGCCTTCTGGTGTCTGACCTCTCATATTTCCCCTGCTTTTCTATAAGACATAATTGTAAATGAATGTGCAGTAACACATTAACACAAGGCTCTGCGTGACATTTTTGTGAGCAAACACACTAAATTTACAGTCGGCCCCCCTTCGGCTACATAATAACAGCATTGTTCTCCAGCTCTCCATGAGCCTTTGGAAACGAAATCAAACCATTTACTGATATACCCACACACGCTTTTGCATATTCCTGTGTATCTATCATCTCAAACTCCATCTACCCTTTCGCTTTTGCCCCCCTCCCCCCTGGCCCTGGAACAGCTGTGCAACTTCCCCATCCCTACCAGACAGGACATATTTGATCAGACAGGTTTTCTGGTTAAAGGGAAGGAAGAGCTGCAGACTTTAGCCAGCGTTAGCCATTTTTACGTGCAGTGGGAGAGCTGAAGACATCCGCCTCGTCAGGAGTCATGCATCTAATATTAGCCATCAGCATTCACTGTTGTTCAAAAAAAGCAAAGACGGCTTCTCGTTTTTGAAAATCAGAGAAACGCGTGGGAGAGTGTGTGTGAGTAAAGTTTTGAAAGCAGTTGAGGACGAGACCATGCTCCCACGACGCAAACACCCCCCCTTTACAAGATCAACATCACTCTTGTTTGGGAAACTAAAGGGTTTCTCCCCCACATTTCAGCACAATGATTAACAGCAATATGCTGTCATTTATCATTTTGGATTTGTGTTCGTGTCCGGACGTGACTCAGCCCAGACAAAAATTAAAGCATCACATACAGCGGTTCACCATGACAGACACGCAGTCCACCCCCACCTCTGTCTTTTACCTTGACCAGATTTCCTCTTGACTTATTTTGGAGTTAGTGAGTAAGAGAGTGCTCTTCACTTCCTCATTTCATTAGCAGGTGTCAACTCGGCCTCATAAAAAAGGAGAAATGTTGGGAGCACGTTTAAAGTCACACAGCAGAAGTGATACTCTTTTTGAAGTATATTTAAAACTCAAATTATCAGGAGATCAACTTCTATTTACCAGAGTAAGTCAATATATAGGTGGCTGAAAGTTATTAGCATTTTTTTTTTGTGGCTAAAGTCAACTTTTTCACTATACTTATCCCAGTACGGAAGAAGCAATTGATATTGCATTGAATTTGGACACAGTTTCTAAATATATCATGCATTTTGTATTATGTTACACTTGCGTCACATCTGGAACAATGGAAAAGCTACCTGAAATCTGATCTGACCACTGAGACGCATTGAATAAAATTCTGATTTGACGTGGATTTCAAACCGCCTTTGGTGTTGGTTCGATTTTTGAATACTGGCTAAAGCTGCATTTATTTGAGTAAAAAAATGTAAAAACATCTGCTTTCGGTTTGAAAGTATTTTTGAAATTTAATTGACTTTAATTGAAAAAGTTGAATTCTCAATGGTCATTACACTTTTAAAAATAAGGGTGCTTCGAGATGCCATAGAAGAACATTTTTATCCAAATGGTTCCATAAAGAACCTTTAACATCTAAAGAACCTTTCTGCTTCACAAAATGTTCTTTATGGTGAGAGAAGGTTCTTCAGATTATAAAGAGATGGTTCTTCTATAAGACATGACATCGCCGTGAGGAACCTTTTAAAAATCTTTATTTGCTGCTAGACATACATTTTTAACAATGTTGATAATAACAGCTGTGCTTCTTAATATTTGTTGTGGAAACTTTTTTTTTCCAGAATCTTCAAAGAATCTAATGTTGTCTAATGTAGAAATCTTACAGGAATCCTTTGTGACATTATAAATATCTTGAATTTGATGCATCCTTGCTGAAGAAATTTTAATTCTAATTAAAATTATTTGAATTATTATTATAAATATAAAGGACCATGTCAGAAAAGAGAGATTTTGGTGTCTGGTTAAAAAAGTCAGTTTTGTGCTTGTTTAACACAAGAATATTTACATTTTTTTCAAGTTCACTGAGCATCTAAGAGCAGTAAAATCTACAGGCTGGTTAGCTCTGCATCACGCTGCCGTCTATCCCTGAGGGACCCTGCTTGATTAATTTTCAGTCATGTTAAAAAAACTAGCGCAAAATCGAGCTAGCGGAAGCCCTTACCACGTGCTTCTTTGGCTCCATCCGATTTTAGAAAAGAAACCACAAACCAAAAGCACCTCATCAGCCAATGGGCTGCAACCCTGCTCCTCCATGCTACCAGTTCAGGGGAACTGCACCAAGCTGTTTTGTGTGAAAGTGAAACACGCTACAGCAGTTCTGACGTGGAGACTTGACTGAAATTTTACTACCTAAATATTAGGGTCATGGGTATTCTGATTGAACTAAACTCCTGCTAAAGAGAAAACTAAATAGCACTTCAGTAAGATAAAAACCTGTGTACGTACCTGTGTCTTATTGCTTAAACATAACAGAGTGCTACTTCCTTTAAGGAACAGTTCGTTCAAAAAAATGAAAATCATTTAAAACAAATATGTTGTTCCAAACCTGCATGACTTTCTGTTAAAACATTATAGGAATTCAAAATGGCCTTAGATGAAAGGCACGGGGTAATGTGAAGCTCCAAAAATGACAAGACAAACGATGCGCCAGAAAGTGATCTATGGAAATCATGGGCAATATTCCAAACCTTCTGAAGGCACACAATTGCTTTTATGAAAAACAGGCCTACATTTCTTTTGGAAAATCTTCCTCTCTGCTCAAGCTCTTAAATCTCACTCAGTTCGAATGCCATGTCAGGTTTGCACACCAAGTTTGACATCATTGGCATGACGTACCTTATTTGAACTGTATACAAGGCTGAGATCTGAGATCCACGGAGAAGGAAAAAGAGGAAAATCCTACGTACAGTGAGTTTTATGGAGTTATGTGGCGCTTTCTAGCCATTTTTGAAGTTTTGGACGTTTGTGTAATTTTTCTTGTTTTACAGAGGAAAGATCTAGAGATCTTAAACAACACCGATGTTTGGATTTAAACAGAGAACAGAATAAAGACAGTGACAGTATTCACATCTAACGAAGGTCTGAACAATTTGTCTCTTCTGATCATAAAAAAACAGCATTCTGCATTCATTTAATAACTTTTAAGAAATGAATAGAGGCATTCAAATCACAAAAAGTAAATGTAAAGAGTTAAACATGAAAAGAAACAGAAAGACTCCTGAAAAAGAAATACTTTGCTTTCCATAAAAAAAAATGACAAGTTTTTTTTCTTCAAATAAATGCATCCTTGGAAAAGAATAAGGCTTCTTTTAAAAACATTACAAAATCTTACCAATTCCTAACTTTTGAACGGTAGTGTTTATCCATAAATAACTGTAAATAATTATCCATAAAAAGGACATTTCTGATACTTGTATTCTAAAATGTGATTTACAGCACTTCCTTCCACGAGCTGTGTAATTTTTTGCGCAACTAACATCAAACAAACACAAGTTTCCTGAATATCTGCAATTGGGGACACAAAAAAGACAGTGCTATTCCAGCTCCTTTTATTATCTGAAACTGACTAAACCAAAAAACTATCAAAGGAATGAGGAATAAGATCATCAAAAGTCATCAAACCACACTTCCTGAATTTGTATTGACAGCCGGCCAAAAATAGCAGCCTTAGATCACAAATCCCATTTCAATTTAAACCCGATGAGCGAATGTACAGATGTAACCGCGATTTCTGAAGAATGCTACTTGCCAAGATCGATGACAGAAATATGCCTTCGTTTCAAATGAACCATAATAAATCCATTGTTTTGGGTTGAAGAATGAGTCTGCACATTCCAGCTGTAATGCACCTGCTTGGATTCGGATACAAGACCGAGCAAACACTAACAACTGAATCTTTGTGAGGGGAGATGCCTTGCACATGAACCTAAGAGCCAATCTGATGACATTCACAACGCAGAAACAGGAGCTTTCTAGTCTCTCCCAGCGAGGTGTAGCGTGTGGTTGACATGGCATGCTTTTCATATATATCCGTGGACTATATAAATCTGTGCTCGCACATTTCTATTTAGACTTCTCAGCAAAACCTGCTCTTCTCATAAGAATGTTCAGAACGTTAATCTATGTTTGCACGTGAATACAAATAAGTTGGTTTATAATGCTTAGACTTGTTTTATGACATTACAATTTTTTAATAAAAGTCTATATATTTGTGCTAATGGTTAAATATATTTATTTTGTCCAGGAAATTACTTAAAGACGTGGTGTGACACCATATTTTAAGATATGTAAATAGTTTGAATATACTGAATAGTTAATGGTTAAAACAACACCTTTTTCAAAGTCTCACATTTTTGTTGACAGTACATTACCAGATTGGTCTTGGGGTCAGATTAGACTTCATAACACTGGTGTTTTACTGTTTTTATTAAAATGCATAATTATGTCAATTATGTCTATACCATTAGTATACAGGGAAAGTTACTTTTAAAAGTAATGCATTACAATATTGCGTCACTCCCTAAAAAAGTAACTAATTACGCTACTTAGTTACTTTTTATGGAGATTAATGCCGTTACATTACTTTAGCGTTACTTTTTAAATATGAGCAGAGCTTGAGTGTTTGTGTCTAATATCAGAAGTTCACACCGCACACAATCCCTCTGTATTTCTGATTTCTCCCAGTCAGTCAATAAATAAGAAAACAATGTAACTGGCGTTACGTTTTTGAAAAAGTAACTTAGTTACATTACTCTAAAATTAGAAAAGTAATGCTTTACTTTAGTAGTTGCTAGAAAAAGTAATATTATTATGTAACTCACGTTACTTGTAATGCGCTACCCCCTACACTGTATACCATATTATAAACAGTGCACAAGGTCTCTTAAATGTCCTATTGTTTACTTAAGGAACTTCATATATTAGAAGCCTCTCTCTTATGATAAGGTTATTGGCAGACTGTGGCGTTCTTGTGATGACTCAAATGGTTGAACTGCTATTAATAATAATAAAGAAAATAACAATTCTGCAGGTTCCCACGGAAAACGCATCATCGCGTGTAAGTGCTCAATAAGTATTTTGTTTTCTCCATGCATGATGGACTCGCTCCAGAATAACTTCACAACACTTTTCCAGTGTGGCTGTTTTAAGGCTTCCAGCATTTTTTTTTCTTTCATTTTACAGTAAGACATTGCCGTGTCAGAAATTAACTCAATAACTGCTGGACAATATTTCCCCCCTAGAACCTAACCCTAACTCTAATTTTCAAATGGAGGGCATGTTACTTTCTAACAATATGAAATACATACTTTGAATCACACTGGAAAAAGATAAATATCAATAAGAACAAGTGTGGCTGTTACCTAAAAATAAACCACCATATACAGTGTAAACGCAGCTGTAAATCATGCATGTAAAAAATGCAAATAAATCATATACTGCTAATAGTAACTTTATGTTAGCTATACATTCAACAGCACAGATACATTTAATTTTGAGCATTTATATACCCATATTATGATTGTCCTCACTTGTTATCAGTGAAATGTTCTCTGTGTTGTATTCTATTTTTATAATAAATTATCGGTTCTGTTTCAAACTTGACCATTTTTGTTATGGCCTTCAGACAAATGCATCTTATTCATAAAATTAAAACAACATAACCTAAACTATTATGGAGTATACCAACAATGTTCTATTAAATAAAATAGCTACTTAAAAGTAACCAATAAAACACAATCTTTTTCTCTAAGATTTTACAAGATTTATAAAATCAACCAATTATTGCACTTTGAGTTGTGTGAATCATCCCGAGTACACCATATCATTATGCATGTTTATGACATGACATGATGTCTATAATTAAAACGTTATGAAATATCTCATGAATTACAAATCACACTCTCCTAATTCAGGCATTCAAAACTCATTTACTAAGGTCAAATCCAAAATAATGAACACATTAATAAGGCATTGCTGTTTGCTGATGTGCAACAATGTAAATTCCACACTGAGTTTATTATTTAGTCACTGCTTAATTAACTAGGAGTAGATGCTTTCCATGGATGTTTTTGCAGAACATCACGAAACTTGCAAGGCCAAGGCAGGGCGGACACACCAAGCCTACTGAGGCATCCTACAATGACTACTATTCCTGTAAAGCAAGCTTCCTCCATAAGAAGGCTTTCCAAGTTTTATGAGGACTCTCCTAAAGTCATTATCAAAGTAAGCATGCCATGACATGTGGTTCAATTTGTTAAGCAAATAGGAGGTCAGAATAGCTGTTGAACATACATAGTGGAACCTTGTCTATCCCATTTAACGGTCACATGACATCACACTATGCATATCTCACATGCAGGATGGAAGGGAACAGAAAGGGTGTGCCTCATTAGGACAGCAGCAGTTGATCTGACTGCTTTTAATTGCATACGTGATTGAGAAATGAACAATTTTGTGCTAAATAATTGCACAATTATAACCTGGTGACACAAAGCGATAATGCACCAAATCCTATGATCACAATCTTAGTAACACAAGCTGATATCAATAGCATGGAGAAGAGACAGACAGATCGAGGTTGGTAGTACAATGACATTTATGTGCACTAAATAATTACCTAAATTGTCAGTGGTGTCAGATGAATATGGCAGTGCAAGGTCCTAAGTGTGTGCACGCAGCACGCACACTCATTAGTTTCTCTCACTCATTTTTCTACGGCATCAGACATTCAGTTTATAGCCCATGTTGGAACTGCAAGATTAAACTCATTACATCCCATTAGTTGGTTATTAGTACTGTAAGGAAGAACGGGTGACTAATATATGACGAGAACGGCGGATTTTATGCGCAAGACGACAGTCAAAATATAGTTTTTGTCTTTCTGCCAAATAGATAATCTAATCACAATAATTCATCTGCTGCTCGCATACTTCATTTGCGCACTGGAAAGAACTTCAACTAGGCTACTAACCTACTTTTACACTGATTAAAGTAAAGCAGTGTTCGCAAAGTGCAAAAACAACACAACTTTAACTTGTTTTGAGAGTATTCTATATATATATATATATATCACGTTATATATATTACAACCCTGATACGATTTAGTTTCCTACGCGCGACGGTCTATCGGACGCCGACTTTCATACAGAAGTTCGGCTATGAAGTGTTTTACGCACTAAACATTAAGTTACACACATCAACCTACTATTTAAATAGTAAGTAAAGTGGTTTACCTGTTGAAGATCACTTCCTGGGGTCTAAATCGTCCGTTCCATTCTAGTTGCTAGAAGACGCCAGTGTTTCAAACAACTGAAGTCTGTCGCAACAACTCACAAGACGAGATGTATCGCTTCACCTGCAGCTTGTAGTAAATGTCACTCAAAGCGCTGCTGTGCGAGTGGGCGGAGCTAATTCCGCTCATCACTAGCTATGTAAACTTTCAGCTGCAGTTCAAGTTCAAACAACAGTATAGTTTATGTATATATAGGCTATATATAAATGGAGCTTTTATGCGGTGTCTGGTCATTAAATGAGACAAATATATATTGCTCAGTGTGTGTAATACTGCTGAAATGAACCAATGTAAGAAGATTATAGGCCACTTGCTAAAATTAGGGTTTATTTTGTTAATTTTCTAATCTCATATTTGTTTACATCCATTGAACACAACAATCCTTTTCGTCAGACTTTTTTATTATTGTGTGCAATTCGTTATTTTTAATTCGGTACTCATATTTCATCATCAATCTTTCATTGGTGTGTCGATGTTTTGTACTGGATGAATAGCCTAATTCGTTTGTCTAACACAAAAATGTAAAAGCTTGCAAATGTGAATCTTAATTATTCTGAAAAGTATCTTGAGTCATTGACGCAGTTCTGAAAGCGTCCAATTGTGGTTCATCTTTAATAACATGCTCGGTCTCATCTAGATTTCAAACAATCAGACCTGAAATATTAACAAAATGCCATAAATAGTGTTGGAGCACCATGAAAATATTATTTAGATACAGCTGTCGGACAGATTTTTTTTTTTTTTTTTTTTTTTTGGTAACATACTGTATGAATCTTTGGCTTGTAAGGGAATTGTTCCTCTCTCCAGCCTCTGACAAACAGTTCCATCATGAACTCTGTGGTACAGAACATGCAAATGCATCCCCCAAAACATTTGTTTATGGCAACAGTTACACAAATGTCACACCATGCTTCCAGAGGGACTGTTTCTTTCTTTTTTAAAAAAAAATAAAACTAAACAGAAATGAGAAGAACAGAAATATACCTGATTTAACTCAAATTTAACTTGACTTAGTGTTTGCATGAGATAAGATGGAAAGTTTTATTTTAACTGGTGTGCAAACATACTGCGGTTCTTAACTTAATAAAAAAAGCTATATTAGACTCATGATTCTACCAGAATGAGTGAACAATAGCTTTGAAATGTCATTGAAATGAGGCTCAAAATAGCTCATTGCCTTTTGTGTAGATTTTGTTAATCATATAGGCTATAATAAGCATAGTGAATCATTTATATTAGGGTTATGCACTACAAGCATAAAGACAACGCTTCAAATCAAAGATTTTCTTCAGATCTCGCACTCAGTGTCAAGTAAGATAGCCTACCATAAAAATAAAGTCAATTAATTAGTTAATGAGTGTGCCCTCTAGTGGCAAAATACAAAGCAACCGCTAAATCATAGGGCCTACATTGAATTATTACTAATTTAGTGCTTTTAGTGCAAGTCATAGTCTTGCAGTGCCTGTTTTACTGTTTGTCCCAGCCTGGACTATTGCTTGTGTTTTCGGGTTACCGCTTTTCAAGCCCTGTGGATGATATTAGCTGCAACCACACTCGTTTCCTTGCCTGGTTTTCCACCATGTCTTTGAATAAAGCATCGCAGATGGATCTGAATCACAAACAGCTTAAAATGTCATGGGACCTTTGATTATTTTTAAGAAACAAAAACTAGGGCATTGGAATCAAAAAGCTGAGAATGACTGATTTACACCGTTCGTGAATACAAAATGTAACCACTGAAGTTTGCATGAAATCTTACAATTATGCCCTGTTAAATTAAAATATCCTTGTAAAAGGTGTCATTATTAGATTGATTTATTTTTAAATGGCTCCAGTACAGATTCTTTGCAACGCTCAAGGAAAGTCACACTGAATGGCTAAAGGTGCTTGAAACATGGTAGACATGTATCAGCGGGTCAATGTTTATATTTTCATAGCTAAAAATAGAGTTTTGCCATTAAAGCATTAAATGTGATATTTTTTCTTTCCTCTTAAACGGACGAGGCTGTCCTTGGTGAATCCGAATGGTGAATGCTGAAAGCACATTCAGGAGGCAAAACCATTACAGCTTTCCAAATACCAAGGGATTATACGGTAATCATATTTTTTTCTGATTGTAACTGAAAATAATAAATTGTTTTCAAAAAAATTCTCCATTACTGAGCGCCTAATGGATCCAGGCCCTGAATGAGTCCATCAGTTTCCTTAGAAGTGGGTAAATCAATGTACATCAGCCTCGATGCAGCATCTCTGATTGGTTAAGCCTCTTTCTGGTTGACTTGGACTCTTTCATTCTCTCTTCTCACACTTTTGCTCAAATATTATTAATTTAATCAAAGCTATAATGACTCATCTGATCTATTGAATCGTTTGGACAAAAACTAAATGTATGCACACCCTGGCACATGGCTGTGCTCTTTGAACATCTGATTAGGTCCAATGCAAATTTAGGTAATGCTAATCACAGAACTGAAAAGGCGCTTATCAATAGGGAGGTCTTACGAATGTTCTGAAAGCAGTCTTCAGTCTCTTATTTTCATTTTCTTCCGTCAGTGCTGCTCAGTCAAATCTATTATTAACAGTGGTTTGACCAAGAAACCATTTCCGTCCCCAAATGCTGAGCAAAAGCAACAATGAGACTAAAATGGTAACAAATGGACTAGTTATCGACAGCAGTGGAAAGCATTGTGTTTGCCGCTATGTGCAAAAAATGAAACTGCTTGAGTGAGAGGGAAGGCTGAGATGTGTGCTCATTAGAGTCATATATGAAAGATTCACAGAAACGTGACCCGAGGGCAGAGATTGGCATTGGCAAATATGTCATTGTAGACTTGCCATATTTCTTTTACTTCTACACTTGCTGTAAAGAAGCCATGGCCTGATGACCAAAGCGTTGTCAAGGCAACATGGCACACAAACAATATATAAAGTTTATTCTTCAAGGACACCTTGATAGATTTTTTGGTTTTTCAGAATTCTGTTATGCATATAGTTCAACACAACAGAATTGTAAAATATATTTAAAAATGATTTTTAAGCATCAATCAGCATATTAATACAGTGGGTACGGAAAGTATTCAGTCCCCCTTAAATTTTTCACTCTGTTATATTGCAGCCATTTGCTAAAATCATTCAAGTTCATTTCTTAAATATTAACAGAAAAACACAGAATTGTTGACATTTTTACAGATTTATTAAAAAAGAAAAACTGAAATATCATAGTATGCTCAGTATTTAGTAGAAGCACCCTTTTGATCGAATACAGCCCGGAGTCTTTTGGGGAAAGATGCAACAAGTTTGTTGGAGTTGGGGATTTCTCCTTGCAGATCCTCTCCAGTTATCCAGGATATCCAGGATATCCCTGTACTTGGCCGCATTCATCTTTCCCTCGATTGCAACCAGTCGTCCTGTCCCTGCAGCTGAAAAACACCCCCACAGCATGATGCTACCACCATGCTTCACTGTTGGGACTGTATTGGACAGGTGATGAGCAGTGCCTGGGTTTCTCCACGCATACCGCTTAAAATTAAGGCCAAAAAGTTTTATCTTGGTCTCATCAGAGTCCTTCAGATATTTTTTAGCAATCTCCATGCAGGCTTTCATGCGTCTTGCACTGAGGAGAGGCTTCACTGAAAAAAATAACTTGTAAAATTTACTTAATAAAATTCTTGTAACAATTTGCACTAACACTTTTTAAATTATTAAGTAAATATTACTTCTATTTAATTTAGGAATTAAATTTATTCTAATAAATGTATTTAATATATTTAATTAAATATCATTAAAAAATATAGTAATTTTGTCTGCATTTAAATAAGCCACACAGTTTAGACACAATTGCAATTTTTTTTTCACAAGTTAAACAATGACTCAGTCACACAACTGTATTCTAGAAAACGTTTCTGAAACACCTCAAAAATGTAACAGTGCTCTGGGATATGCGTTGCTGAGGGTATAAATTAGTCCCATAAGCAGTCTTTAGCAGTATTGTGACATCCAGGCAGGATCTTCTTGCCTTCAAGAATAATGGATAAATCTACTGGATCCTTTCCATCAGCTCCATGGACAAACAGAGTCTTGAGGGTGTCTTGCGTTGGTTGTCCTCCTGCACATAATTAAAAAAGATTAACTAAATTACTTGAAATTTACTGCTAAAATCAAATCTTGAATTAAACAGTATAGATTATGCTAAACTGAAACGTTAAACAAGCCTGTTTAAAATAACATAAGAGCCATTACAGCCAAATAATGTTACCCTTAGCCACAAATTTAAGTTAAACCTGTAGGACTATATCAGGGGTGGGGAACTCTGTTTTAAACCTGTAAGACATTTTTTCCTCTTCAGAACACAAAATAAGATATTATTGATGATATTATTATTTTTGTTTTTATTGTGCCAAAAAAGTATTCTCAGCATGGCAAAACTGAAGTTGATCCACTGATGTCACATACTGTAAACTGTTTTACCTGTGTTTTTTACCAAGTTTCTGGACCTGGGATCGTTTCAGTTGTTTTCCTGTCTATGGAGGATCGACGAATAGGAATCTCGCTTTGAGATGCCCAACCTACTCTGCGTACATGAAAAAAAGCCAATGAAATTGGCATGCGCTGATTAACACCCAGCTGCATCTGATCACAGCGTGAGTATGAAAAGGCAGTGGATGAAGCACTCATTAGTTCTTCGCTGAGGAGCCGAGCCGGTGACACGGCCCCCTGGTGGAGGTACAGCCCCATGGCGACGTGATGTCTCTGTTCCCTTCTTCAGGGAACGAGGGTTACAATACGTAACCGGGATGTTCACTTTCAGGTCACGTTGGTGACTGACAAATAGGGATCCCTACCAAAACGGTAGCACCAAGTCCCTGTGTTCGCACAACTGAGCCCAGGACTGAGCTAATATCAGCCAGTCGACGAGGTAGTTGAGAATGTGAAGCCCTTTTTCCTTGAGCGGAGTCAGGGCGGCCTCCACTACTTTGGTAAACACACAGGGGCGACAGGGAAAGCCCAAAGGGCAGAATGCGGTTAGTTTACAAGGTTAGACTTTTCAGTCTTCCAATGGGCCACTCTGCCATAAAGCCCCGACTGGTGGAGAGCTTCAGTGATAGTTGACTTTCTACAACTTTCTCCCATCTCCTGACTACATCTCTGGAGCTCATCCACAGTGATCTTTGGGTTCTTCTTCTTTACCTCACTCACCAAGGCTCTTCTTCCCCGATAGCTCAGTTTGGACGGCCAAGTTCTAGGAAGGGTTCTGGTCGTCCCAAACGTCTTCCATTTAAGGATTATGGAGGTCACTGTGTTCTTAAGAACCTAAAGTGCAGCACTTTTTTTTGTTACCTTGGCCAGATCTGTGCCTTGCCACAATTCTGTCTCTGAGCTCTTCAGGCAGTTCCTTTGACCTCATGATTCTCA
>JAUMHR010000045.1:8544448-8565625 GCA_032361145.1 Enteromius fasciolatus
GACATGCATTGTGAGCTGTAAGGTCTTATATAGACAGGTGTGTGGCTTCCCTAAACAAGTCCAATCAGTATAATCAACCACAGCTGGACTCAAATGAAGGTGTAGAACCATCTCAAGGATGATCAAAAGAAATGGAAAGCACATGAGTTAAATATATGAGTGTCACAGTAAAGGGTCTAAATACTTGGGACCATGTGATATTCATATTTTGTTTTTGATAAATCTGCAAAAATGTCAACAATTCTGTGTTTTTCTGTTAATATGGGGTGCTGTGTGTACATTAATGAGGAAAAAATGAACTCAGTGCTGGCATTGAAAAACAATGAAAAAGCATATAGACCCAGGAATGCACCTCTTAATTACTAAATGATCCTTTAAACAGTAAATATCATCACAGTTAAATGCAATCAATGTGCAAATTTCAGAAATGTGCAGTTATTAGTAGAAACATTTTTCATTAAGAATAATCTTAATTTGAGTGCATTGTAATCCAAGTGGCCCTCTACATCTACTGTTATTTAATCCACTAGACCAGATTGAGAGAGCTATGAGAAGGTCATGTCCTTCACTTTTAATGTGATTTTAGTCTCGCAAAAGGCAGACATGTCCTCATCCCATTCATTGTTATAATCTACTCACACAGTGTGCTGGTAAAGGCAGCCCGTTCTCCATTATCACATTACTTAAATACAATTGATTTATCTAACAAGGGGATATGGAACTTAAGCGGGATGTTATTCTGAAAAACAGAGGAAAAATGAATCATCATCTTCGCTTTTGAAGCCATTCACTCATATTTAAGCTGCTCATTTGTATCCATATAAGCCGACCCACTATTATTTGAATCAAAGACATGGCTGATTATCAGTGAAATGAATATTAATACATCAATTTAAGATGAGGCCACAGACGCATACAGTCTCTAAAGGCTCTAAAGTAAACCAAGAAAATGTGACAGACTGTCATTGTGCATTTTACGCTCCATATGGCTGACAGGATGGAATGCAAACCTAAATAAGGCTAGTTTTTCATCATTTTAACCATTTTTGAACTTCAATGTAAAAATGCTCAGACTTTCTGATTGTACAGGTTCTTTCATGTAATGATAAAATACATTACCAGTTAAAGTGAATATTCTATTTATTTCCTAATACGTCATTATGTGCATGCATGGACAGATCGTGCAGGTGGAACGGATCGTGTACCGACAGTTGTCTTTGTATTACAGAGAGAAAGTAAGCTTGGCTTTGTAGACCGACTCCTAATTTTCATAACCAAATATACAGAAATTGTAATCTTTTGTTTGTGGTAATCTCATCATTTTATATAATATTGTATAAATTAAATGTGAGCAGTATTGAACATATTACACATACAAGTAGTTTTCATTTAATTGTAATACAATGTAAAACTAAGTGGTAAAATGACCATAGAGAAACTAAACCAAAGCACAGTGAGATGCTATCAAAGCACAGTGTTGTGTTTCTGTGATAAAATGTGGCTCAAAGCATGTCCCTTGAGTAAGAAGGAGCCCTGCTTTAATAGACCCGATGCTGACGAATGCAGTGGAACCACTACACCGTGCAACAAGGGTCAGGAAATGTATCGCTCTCAAGCAGGCCAGTGAAAATTGAGCACACTACGGATGCCGAAAAACTCCCACACCTGTAACAAGATCAGATGGCATTGTCAAGAACTTTATTGCCTAGTGAAAAGGAACAGATAATTTTACAACTGCACTAAAACTTGGACAAGAGCAGAAGTTCACGTATATTATTCACACGATGAATTGTATAACAATGAAAGCATTTATGAATAGAGAATATTTGCATTCAGCCGCGGCAGATGAAGGCATATTGTTTTTATGAGCTCTAGCGAGGACTTTCCAGGCCTCAAAGTTAATAATAGTCCAAAACAAAGGCTTAAAATTATTATTAAGTTTATCAAGCACTGCAAAATTAACCGTCTGGTCCTGTGTCTTATGCTTCATAACTCCACAGAAGCACCATAAATCTCATTTGTGCATATAAAATTCAAAAGTTGGTGGTTAAAATGAAGAAGCACATGTGGAGTTTGAGAGCTTTGATGAAGGCTGATGTTCTAAGTGAATAGGGAATTCAGTTTTAATCAGGTTCTGACCTCAGACAAATTTAATACAGTCCATTTTATGGTCTTTTGGACAAGCCCTGGTGACTGTATGCTTTCATTATGCAGAAAAGACTTGTTCTCCATACAAGAAACTACGTCATAGAGGTTTGTAATAACACAGGGGAGAGTATAAAGATCACAGTTTTTCATTTTTGGTGTCTTTTTCACACTGCAAAGCAAACACTTGTGAATGAAGTGGCATATTTCAAATAAACAATTGACAGTGAAGAAAGCAGGATATGCTTCTAACTTTATGCCAAATTCTGTGGTTGCTACGATAAACCCTGTTCCACGACACTCCGACTCGACCTTTAATTTCACCCCAGGAAAAGGAATCTGCGCCGTAACAAAGCCATCAGCCACACGCGCTGAACTCTACAGGGGTTTTCTGCGTTCATTTCCCCTCATTTTAAAAGCCATCTTCACCCTGCATCAGAAAGACTTCACTGATGGGCTATCATATCACACTTTTTTTAGTGCTCACAACCGAACCAAGTAGAAACGTGTACTGTAATTTCAGCAGGGAGAGCAGCTCCCACAAAGGACATTTTTTCCTGGCATGAGAAATTATTTGCGCAGCCAAACTGAGCATCATTTTCCAATTTGGATTGAAATCAAGCGTGTTTTCCCCGTATAAACATATTTAATTTGAATCAAAGTGAATATGTTATGATCTAATTATATTCTTGTGTGTGCCTTGTTGTGCTTCTCATGCGCCAAGGAACATAATCTGTCATCAGGAATATTTATGCAATCTTTATTCAATAATTTATAACTTTGATGGTCTTTTCAACTTAATATTTTGCAAACTGATTTGATTTCTGATTTTGACCTAAAAATGGTTTCTGCTTCTGTGTGTTTTTGCCTCTTTCGTTTATATGATATGAACTTACACATGATTCCTAATGACCAATACTGAGCAAACTAGCATCCCCTTAAGGCCAGTATTTACAGCAATAATTAATTAATGTGGAGAAGGACTACTACAGTGCTGAAATAGACTGCAACATGATGACACTCTTGGCACAGACCCCAGTCACAAAAAATGATGGATCATTTCTGCCAAATACTAACCATCTCGCCCCCTGCCAGTACTGAAATAGTTGTAATAAAGTAATATGTGCAAATTGTCAACCATGTTGGGGAAGGCTGGCTTGCTTATTTGGGGACACCTGATTTCTAGTGATTATCGTTGTCTTGATTGCAGAGATCGTCTCTGCATTTAATAAATAAATAGTTTAATTCTCGTCATTATACATTACCATCACTCTATTCTCCTATTTGATAATGTTCAGTGCTTTGCTACAATCTGTATTGATAAAGCACTATATAAATAAAAGTGATTGATTGATCGATTGACAAATGCATGTCATTGTGCTTACTTGTGCACTTGTAGTAAAATTCAGATGTTAAGATCGGCTGTACCAGTAGGCTATGAATTAAATTGAAAAAGCCATATTTGTAAGAAACAATTTCATCATTAGACCATTTAAACTTTAAATCACTTCTACTAATCCATGATACTGTAACAGTCTGCAGTTGTACTGTTTTACTTATAAACATTCCCTCCTGATTCATATGAGACTACTTTTTCAAAACAATATCATGCATAGAAAACTGTTTTAGCTTTTCATTTTACAAGACAGTAATTGATGGAATGGAGTTTGGTGGATTACTTGTGGTTTATTGTGATTCTTTAATCAGCAGTTTTGACTCTCATTTTGACGGCACCCATTCACTGCAGAGGATCCATTGGTGAGCAAACCATGTAATGCTGAATTGCTCCAAACTGATCTGTTATGATGAAAAAACAAACTCCTCTACATCTTGGATAGCTTAAGGGTGAGTATTTTCAGCCAATTTTTATTTTTGGGGTGAAGAATTCCTCTAACATGCAATTATGTAAACATCAAATTCCTGTCACACTTAAGTATATATTATTTCCAAAATCAGTATAGCCTACTCTTTTTTAAAATATGCCAAACATACTTTCTTTTTCACAAGGGTAGCTTTTTTTCTAGATCTCCCCGGGCAAGTACAGCATGCAAAATAAGTTTAGTCTTCTACCTGTCCATCTGTGGAATATAAATCTGCTTTGATAATCTTAGAATTAAAGTAATATTCCTCATAACTCAACTGAACTAATTGTGATCTCTTCTGACATTTGTAACTGTTTCTCTAAGCCACTGAAACTAAAAACCGCTCGTGAAAATTTCTGCCTGTACAAAGTGTATGAATATTTAATGAAGCTGGCATTTTTTAGTTTATGATTGATTGTGTAATGCTAAACAACCAGTAGTAACATTCCAGTGCCTTCCCATAGTGTATCTTTGGCACTTCAATATAGGATCAGGCTTTTGAAATACAAAAATAGAAAAGTTTGAAATATTGCTTATAACCTAGGATTAAACCGGTTTAACCTGTCATTGCTACACATGAATTTTGATCATCAAGAACATATTTTCATATTAGAACCAGTCTGCCTTCTGTTTTTCGGTATGTGGTGAAAGACACAGGACAGCATGTCAGATTCATTGTTCATGCATTTCATGTTTGAAGGACTGAACCTGTACACAGAAACACAATAAAGACCGGCACGGTGAAGTGACAGCAGGGGACACATATTTCCTGCTGCAATTTCAGGTCAAATGTTATTTGGGGGCATGCTTTGCTGAATTAATTACATTTTCAAGTGCCTTCTCTGATAACTCCTAAACCCCAGGACAGCATACTGAAATGTGTAGCTGATAAATTTTATCAGAGGTAAATTAAACTATCAGGGTGACTTCTGTGCGTCCCGGCGGCAACATTCAGGTCACTCAGACTCGTGCTCATCAAATGCGTAGCTGCTTTAGCAGAGCCTGCGAAGTGGGCTGCCAGCCTGTTGCCCCCTGTGATTGGTTCATGGCCTTTGTCGAAGCATCAGTTCATGTCTAATCATACAGGGAGATTGTGCATGGATTGGAATGGGCGGATTCATTTTATCATAGCGAGACATTCTGTGTGACCTCCGTTAGGACGGTAAGGCATAACAAGACTCCACAGCTGAGCAAACCAACAAGATTTTTTTTCCCCAGCGCTCGTTCACTTATTCTTAACTCAAAATGAGTTCAGAAGGGTCCCCAGGAGCCTTCAATGAATGAAGCTGAATTTAAATGTACACTCTTTCAGAATGTATTCTTAAGGGGGCAGCAGATAAAAGGAAAAGCCATGCAATCAGTAAACACTAATACTGCAACTTTATTAGAGAAGAGAGTTAATAAATATACAAAGAAATAAAGAAACACATCACAACTACCTGACTTGCTAGCACAACTTTTTACATTAGTTCACGAGCAATGTCCAGCATTTAATAATACAATTACAGAGTAACAATTAACTCATAAATTGCAAAAAAGTAACAGTGAATTAAACATGATTTTTTAAAAGTAAAACTTTTTTAAACAATCTGTTTTATTTACATAGGTTTTTTATAGTTCGGAGAACGACAATTAAATGATATAATTTCACCAAATCACAGCTTTGTACATAAATGAAAATCAATATTTTATATTTTTAATTGTGCTCAAGAAGAAAGTGTCAGTGCATGAGATGACAGAGACCAAAAGAAATCCATATTCCATTCATTATTTTCATTGTTATGAAGTTATAATTCTTGAGCAGTTAATAAAGACTGCATCATAAATTGTTTATATTATGATTATTAAATCAGTTAAGATGCAATAGTGTTGTTATGATGCATTTTATTATTTTACAACTATAAAATAAAAAGCATTTGAAAAGAATACATATATACTAAGAAAATTACATAATGAGGCATTATTAAAAATATCCAAATGTTGCCTTTCCAAAAAAAGCAAAAAAAAACTGTACAGAGAGAGAAAAAAAACAAAAAAACAAAAAAAAAACACTGAATACTCCAGGGACATAAATACCTCAGAAACATAGAAAAGAAAAACTCTTCATGCACATGATTTGACCTGCAGTTCCTTCACTGTGCCAAAGGGGGCAGTGTGGTGCTGCGCTTCAGTCCGCGCTACACCGCAGTGGCTCGTTAGGACACTATCGCAGGTTAGTTAAAGAGTGCCAAGATTTATGTGGAGATCACATATGATAGCAGACGTTGTATACAACGTGTCTCCATGCTACTTTTTTGCACAGTATTGTATCTTATAGTTAGCATATTACACTTTTTGTATCTGCCTATATAACTTGTATGCTTAATCTTCTTAAACATGCTTAAAGACTCATTAGTCTCTGCATCTGGTTCACCATCAGCACAAGCTTTTTTATTGATATAGCATTTTTTTTAGCACGACAGTCTGCTGTACTCGCTCCCACACATACAGTACACGCTGTGCACTATGACTTGATGATAACACACCAAACAGCACCCACACAGTTAAACCTCTCTATATGTTCGGTGCCATCTAGGCTCAGTCAGACAGTAATAATCGCTTCAGTTTTTCAGGGTCATTCATATAAGGTGTCAAATGCACCCACACACATTTGCATAAAGCAATTATTCAATAACCAATATGTGTTAGCCACGCCATGCAGAAGTTTGTACTACCATCCAGATGCTAGTGCTGGTGCTGTAGCTCGCAGCAGTGTCTTCCTCTCTTGCAGGATGAAGGATTTTCTGCATCTGCTTGGTCTGTTATGAGCCACACTGAGTGTTGGCAAGGAGACAGTCAGTCAGACCTCGTAATGAGTAATAGAGGCTGGTTATCAAAGCAACAGACGAATGCAAGACTTGTTTAGAGTTCCTAGTGTGCTTCAAACAAAACAGATACAACAAAGCATTGCAATTTTTGGTTGCCTGAAAGATTGCTCCCATAGGACATCATTCTTGCGTGATGATTGTGTGACAAAATAAGAAAATATGCGCAAACCCTTTTAGCTTAAGGCAGTGCAAGGCACATCATTTCCTCAAAAAAGTGATACTTTTTCTCTTAAAGGGATGGTTCACTAAAAATGACAAATCTGTCATTATTTATTCCAACTCATGTCATACCAAACCTGTTATTTCTGTCAAGACAATGTTGCAGAAAATCCAGTCATATGGATTTGGAACATATACATGCTTTTCCAAATCCACGACTTAATAAAAAAATAAAAAAATAATTGTGGCAATATGACAATATACAATGTAATTTAGTCTTTTAAAGCTTATATATATATATATATATATATATATATATATATATATATAGTCATTTGCATTAAATTATTCTGTCATGATTTATTCACCCAAATTATTCCAAATCTGCATGAATTTGATCTTTAATGTCCTTTAAGAAAAAAGAAGAATGTCCAAGCTATGTTACATTTATTTATCAAAAATGTATCTAAAAAACAGTTCATGCTGCCTTTTTTTATACAATTAGAATAAATGGTGACCAAAAACAAACAAACAACATAATTTAGTTTGTGCATGTGACTAATCTGATATAAGATGCTTTAAAAGACTAGAACTGGAGAATTCTAGAATATTTTGGATTACTCATATTGACAAAGGAATGGCTAGGTCACCATTCGTTTTCGATGTATGGAAAAGGGCAGCGTGAACTTTCTTCAAACCATCGCTTTTGATGTTCCACAGAAGAATGTCTGTCATATGGGTTTGGAACGACATGAGGATGAGTAAATGAAGACTGAATTTTCATTTCTGGTGAACTCTCCATTGAACCCTGAGGCACTTGAAGAACCAATCACAAATGTCACTCGCACATTTTAAGCAGAAATAGATAAATATGCTGTGGAATCTATCCAGAGAGCCTATCTTTCTTCCAGCAGAGGAGAACATTTATTGCCATGACGATAAGTCATTTATCATCCCGAAAAAAGAAGGAGATATATTTGCACCGATATTCAGTAGGGGCATTGATCTGTATCTGACAGGGGGCTGGGGTACTCCACTTGAGGAGCATGACTTCTTAAGCCGGGCCGTGTATTATCTCATCTCTCTGATATACACAGCACCAGGACCCCCCAGCATGGCGACAACAAGCCCTATGGACTACAGGGTTGATGTCTCCTTTTCATCTGATTGCACGCTCCTTGTGGTCCTGCCTCAGATAAGAGAAAGAAATGATTTATTGGACGCCAGTGAAGAAAGGTAGCCCAGTTTGCTCCGAGTCAAAGCCCTGCTCATTGAGATATAACCATGAACGTGGCCAGCAGGGGATGGGCTGTGACGGGCTTGAGGAAACACGGGATTCGAGTGATCTTGAGGCCACACAAGCACAGAAGTAACCCATTTTCATCATAAGAGATGAAAGACAAACAGTTTACACTAACTATTTGTTGACAGGAAACAGGACCTGGATCTGAAAGGCATGAAATAAACAGGCCCTGCTGTCGCTGGCTTTGTCTCAACGCTGTTCGCCACGCAGACAGGGCTCAGAAATAAACAGATGCAGAGGCATTTACGCCGAGCGGCTCGCCATATGCATCATCTCTTATCAGAAACACGAAAGAGATGAGCGTGAAAACATCACGTACCTTCAGTCGAGCGCAGCAACTAGCACACAATAATCATGTCGGCTGTCTAAAAACCATCACAGGCCTCTTTGATTATGAAAAATCTCTCAAGCTGATGAATCACATGGATCACGGCGGTGAGGTGATAAATAACCCAGACATCATGTGACTCAACAGCCTTATCAACCATCCTCTCGGCTTTGACAGTTACAACTTAGGTAAACACGGAGAGCTTCATTTACAAGAATGCCTTGCCATAAACGATCTTGTCCAAATTTGTTAACATGGAAGAGATGAAAGGACTGCTTGTTTGGAGTTTGTATTGCGTTAATAGAACATAATCTGCATGCATGAAACCGACTGTTTCCTGCTGTGATGACAAAGGCATTTTCTTAGCTATTTGGTTCTCCTTTTATTTATTTCTCTTATAAATATCAGTTGCAGGATGAATAATTAGACTGGTCTGAGCAATTAAAGACCGCAGGTAGCGTCTAGACTCAATGAGACATTCAGGTGGATTATATGTGGCATTTAAAGTCTTAATTACAAAGCATCAAGCTAAAGGTTTGGGCTTCTAATGATGAAGGGTTTTGTGACAACGTAACTACTGTATTATGATCTCTAAGGTGTTTTCCTTTTGGAAATTAAACTAGGTAATCCAAAAAACGTAAACTTTTGTCCAGTGTATAAAGTTCCATGTTAAAAGGCTTTATTTTTAAAGCCTCTTTCTTTTTAGAACAAAAGTGTGTGATGAGTCAAACGCCAAAGTTTAATACTTATAGGGTTAGAAATTTGAACGAATACCTACACTTTCCTACTGTTCATAAAGTGGAACATGCAAACTCTAAGAGCTTAAACTATTTAATGGGATCATTCACTTGGAAAGACAAGCTACTTTGTGCCCTTTCGGGTCAATTTTCTTGTTTTTGACATCAAGGCTGAACCACGCTATTTATCTCTGTAGAACAGAAAGCTTATGCACACATATTTACATAGCCTGAGTTGTGTTAATTAACATAAACAACTGGGAAGTGTGTGAGATGACTGGATCCGATGATAGAGGACAGAAGAACACAAACTCTGTGAAAGTTGCAAGGATTTTGGGCAGAAACTGTTCATATTTAATGCAGCCTATGACCTTTCATTTTACTGTGTGCATATAACTTAATGAGCAATACCGGCTACGAAGTTAAAGTGACACTTTGCAATAAAAATATCATCATTGTCTGCTGAAATAAGCTACTTAATTATAAATGAATAATCTTTACTTAAGAGCAAGTATTCATAATACTCATAATATTCATTTTGTAAGGGCAAAATGATTACTAAAAGTTATAAAATGCAACTTAGCCTGCTTATTACGGTTAGCTTACTAGCATACAACCTTTAGGCTGCTGTATTTATAGTTATATTTTGTTTTCTGATTAGTTGTACATGTGTAAGCCTTTGATATCCAATGACAAACATGTAAGCAACGCTTTCTAAAGATAGGCTCTCGCCAGGCATAACGTGGCATCATGAAGGCTATGACTTTTTTTATTTTTAGTTTCCATTTCTTCATAGATATGTGAAGAACCTGTAATAAATAACGACAACAATTATATTTTGACATAACTTTCACTAGCACACTGATTTGGTGGTCAAACGACCGTTGCTGTGGTTACTTCAGGCGAACGCCATTGTTTTTGCAAACGCCTGACTGGAAGCACCATGCTTATTAGTTAGGGTCGTTTAAAACGCTACAGAAATGTTAATTTTGTAATATTTATAATTAAACGTATACTCGTAACGACCCCCACTCACAACTATTTGTTTTTATATCCTCTGAGGCATATCTCCGATACGACCCCCGTATAATTTGGACCCGGTATATATAAACAAACACACAGCACCGCTGCAATACTTGAATCTCTCTGAAGGACTGTATAAAGTATTGCCTCCAGCAGCGGTAGCCAATGAGTCTTTAGCGGGGCGGAGGTGAGTGAGAGAGAGACTGCAGCTCTCAATGGAAGTTGCTGTAAGTGCGCTGGACCTGTACACTACATTATTTCACTCGCTTCAGTTCGCTGTGAGCCGGAGCAACGAACAGCCGCTTGTTGCGTTAGCTGCTCGAAAGTACGCTGGGATCTATTTACCGATTCGCTTTTATAATCACATTCGCCGCGACGTTTCATCAGGCACTGCCGGTGAATTTAAGAGAGGTCTTATTAGTACGCATACAGTTTGTAGGTTGGTTTAGGTGGCTTCATGCATGCAACCGTCTGGATGGATCCTTATCGATAGTTTGTGCAGCTCATTCGTTTGACAGTTTGGTTGGTTATGGTTTGCAACACGTTGAAACAGCAGCAGGAGCAGCACTGCGTCTGCAAAGTAAGATCTTGCGACTTTTTTGAGGATATATCGGGCTAAGTGCGTGTGCTTTTAAAGTGGGAAATAAAAAAGGGCTGACTGGATCCTGTAAAGTGAATCGGTGTGTCATCAGTGCAACGCATAAATGTAACGTAATTACCGCCAGACTCATTGCGTTCATAAACCCATAATGACGCGTGTGCAGTGATCGCGCGCTTTCGCTCGCATCTCGCGCAGTAGCTGGCTGCATTTAACTGTTAATGAAAAGCACATTATTTGCCGACTTCACCGGGAACTTTCGCCTGGACGCGATGCACGCGTTGTAACCAGCCAGTCCTCGTTCATAAGAGTTAAACTTGCGGAACGGAGCGCGCGCCTTACCGGAATGGACGCCGGTGGATCTGATCCCACAGAGAGACAATTCACAGGTCTGCCTGAAGCACACAGACCCGGGAGACACAACACGGCAGTGGAGGAGGACAGTGTTTACTCAGGAGGCGACGCTTCCCGTACTTGCTCAGCGGCGCTTCTCGCATGTGTGGACGAGAATGCCATCATGTGTGATCCTAAGAGCGCTTCCTCCAAGATTTTTACGCGTTTCTCCGGGAGGAATGTCGGCGGGAATGGAAAGAGAAAGTTTGCGTTGTGCACTTGGAGTTGGTGGGCGTTCTTCTGCATGCACGTCCACGTGTTGAGAGCGGTCACACAAGGTAAGAAAAACATATTACCACCTGATGGGCTTTGAATTTGACACAGCAGCGTCATATAAAACACTCTAATGTTCTGATATATGGGTGATTCTTCAACTAGAGGCACTTTTCATTATTTGAAATGAAACTGTGTAAACGTGTAGCAGCTTCCATGGAATAAATAGCCTATCTGATCATGGCCTTATCGGATTTCAGGTGTATTTTGGTGTAATGTACTGTATGGGGTGGAGTTTTGATATTATATGTGATTGTAATTTTTGACATAATTTAAGGAAAGTTAAATAAGCATTAAACATGTTAATATGTTATCTAGCTAGCAGTATTCATTTTGAATGTATATACATGTAAATAAAGTTTTATTGTTATTATCTTAACCAAATATATATATATCTTTACGTGGAAAAAAAACTATTGTTCCTCAAAAAATGTATCACAATAGCATTAGCAGGTGTGAAAATACTAATGATATACATCAATATCACGGTATGAAAAAAACTAAATCAAAAGCAAACTTATCTATCTCATAAAGTAGCACTGGCACAGTACATACGTTTACATACCAGAAGAAAAAATGTGGGAATAACAAAATGCTGGACAAAAATGTTCCCCTACTTGAAGAATCACTCAAGAAGCTCAACCTAATGGTTTCATATTGGCGATTATGAAAAGTGCATGATCAATGTGTTTGACACTGATGTCATAAGTCTGCCAAACTTAATTTCAATGATAATGGAATGTCAAATATCTGTCTGCCTGTGCAACAGACAGTTGAGCTGAGACCGCTGGACCTGAACAATAGAGGAGTCATTAGGTCAGACTGCATGCATGGTCACAGATGGCATATGCATCCTTTGGCTGTGATTCCCTCTGTAATGTTTCTCATGCAGGGAAAATATGATGCCTGCATATGCATAGTGGGCCACTTGGGGATGAGAGTAACAGTTGGCATGCTGCGAAAAGAAAGAGACTGCTTATTACTGTTAGAAGAACTGTTGATGTGTGTTTGCCTTATGTATTGTGTTGTTATAAATGTGATGATGCCGCTGATTCTGACAGAACTGGTGCAGTTTATTTTTATGAAATTAGTTATTTTAGACATTGGGGGGTATAATAGAAATGATCAACCATGTGTGGATGTTAATGACAGGCTCTTTTATTCTTCTGTCAAATTATTTTTATTGAAAAATAACCAAAACAGCAGGCCTCATTAAAAAGAACATTTTTAATTCCTTAATACGCCACAGATTAGAGTCATTTTCCCTCCGTAATCAAAAGGATAAATGATCTAAAAAAAAGAAGACACAAAATTCTTTTGAATTAAAACCTCATCCTGCTTTAAGCTCTTTCCACCCACAATACATGTATTTTTGTCACTTGTTCCATTTCCATTCCTGAAGGCACCATAAAATTAGTGGCAGCAATTTTCTTTGTGGGGGAAAAAAACAACAACTGATGTTCAGTAGGGATTTAAAGGTGTTTTAACCAGCTTACTAGATTAAGCTATATATATATAAATGATTGACAGAAATATGTGAAGCCTAAAACCTGCTTTAAGGTACAAACAGTGTTTTATAAAAAGGACAACTGGGACTTCTCTCTACAAAAATAAGCAGCATTAGATAATATTAGCTACTATACATTTACTTTGCCAATCTCAATTAATTAAGTGTATCTTGTGTGTGAGTTTTTTGCCTTTCATAATAAACACTGACTAAAGATAAAACCCTATCACTATAGCAAGAGAAAAATTGTCCACTTAAAGGCATAATTTAGACAAAAATGAAAATAGATGTAGATGAGTTTGCTCTTAAGAGAATGCATTTAAACAAACTTAGAGTAATTTAGCATTACGTCACTCGCTCATCAATGGATCATTTGCAGTGAATGGGTGCCGTCAGAAAGAGAACTGCTAAAAACATCACAGTAAGCCACATGTAATCCACAGCAGTTTACCTTTTAGACAAGAAAAGATTTATCTTTCAGTCATGCAGTTGTTCACTGGAGAATGCATAAAGGGTTTTAGCTGGAAGCAACAGTTTGAAGTTAAAAATGTCTTGATGGATTTCATTATTACAAACACACAGCTTTTTGTTTTTACAAGACGTTAATTGATGGACTTTAGTCATCTGAATTATTGTGGGTTATTTTTATTCATGAAATGCTAAACTCATACATGGATGGCCTGAGGGTGGGTGAACTATTCCTTTAAGGTATATTCTTTTCATACTGAGTGAGCTTTAGAGTAAACATGTCATATCTTAATGCACCAATGGAAAAATAAACGAAATGACCAATCTTTTATTTTTATGTATAATGAATACTGTCTGAGCTATGCTCCAAAGTCTACTTTGTATATGCCGTTGGGGTTACTGATTAACTTTAAACATACGGAAACAGTCCTTGAATGCGCTCTTAAGAGAGAGAATGCATTGACCTCATATCAGCCGACAAATGGTAAAACGGACAACCTTTTTCAGTATGTTTCTGGAGGCGTGCAGTTACCGTAACTCACAGTTGCAGGATTTTATTGCATGCTTCCAACTTTATTTAATTTCTAAAGGTTCAGCGAAGCTGTTGAGGTGCATGCAGTGTCAGCCAGTTCCCAAGTCCTGTGTCAAGGTCTTTTGATGTTTGGAGAGCTCCCAGAACCGTTCTGGGAATGGGCTAGATATTATTGATCTGAATTGAGGAGCCAGCAGCATTATCGGAGCGAGCATATTGGAATGAGGTTGACATGTTAACCTTTTTGCTTTATTCAACGTGGCAATATAAGTCTGAGTGTTAAGATTAGGTTTTTAAGCTCTCAAAGCTGCAGTTATTTTTATTTTTAGATAAGCCAAAAGTGGGAACATTAAGAAAATGGTCACGGTTTGAGTGCGAAAGACAAAGTTGCCGTTTATACTCTTAAAAATACTCTTGGCTCTCATATCGATGCGGAAAAACCTGGGCAGATCCGGCTTTTTGCAGGTGTTTATATTTGTCTCAAATCATAAACTTCTGCTGGCAGTTGAATTTTCTGGCTGCTTGGGTCTGGCAGAGGACCACAGTGCCCTTAAAACCAAACACCCGGGCAGAGAGGGAGTTTGTCAAGCAGTAGCAGGTGCACAATCCCCTGCTGTGCTTCTAGAAAGGTCTCTGGGCTAATGATGTTTGTGCCAGAGTATTGTGCAGGTAAATGTAGTTTCGTCCACAAGAAAGTGCTGGTGCCCCTGTATATCATCTGCTAGATGTGCCAGCAGACACATCCACCCGACTCATTTATGGCTGTAAACCTTTAAATTTCATTGCCTCGCCATCTGTGCAATCAACTCCTGCTAAACTTTTCATTTCCTGCAGTGTCCTTCTGTATCCGACGAATATGCTTCAGATAGAAAAAAGTCAAGTTTCATATACTGTGTGTGTGCGTTTAATGACTTGCACACTTAAACAATTGGTTTTGTGTTGATAATTGAACATTGTTGTAAATATTTAAAAATTACATGATAGTGATACAAATCAATAAAGTTTTGCACACCAAACCAATTCAGAATTGTCACAGCAATTTGTAGAACAGTAAATTGTAAAAGATATGTTATATACACACATACACATACACATATATATATATATAAAAAAATTAGCGTTGGGGCAGCAAGTGAAAAATATTGGTAGGACAAATAGAAATATGAGCTACTGGGGGGCAACTGGGGGCTGAGGCGTGCTGCCATCATTTTGATTATTGATTTGTACACAAATCATTGTGAATGCATGTAATGCAAGAGCGGACATTCATTTCACAGCTGTGCAGCTCTGCCAGCTCGTCCAGGTGAAGGATACCGCATAGTATTTCATGTCAAAGTTGAGGAATTGCCTCCTATCTTCTAAATTAAAATGATGAGTACAACTCCTGGCATGACAAATTGTGTCAATTCTGCTTAACATAAATTCCATAAGTTTCTTTCATGTGCTGCTTTAAAGAAAGGTTAATCATCAGGTCGGTTGTTTTCATAAAGGTTAATGAAATGAAGAGTTGTTTTTCTACGGGTAACATTGGATAAATTAGCCTGTATTTTATTTTCTTGATTGTATTGCTCATACTGTGATTGCATGTCTAGCTAATTCCATTTCTAGCTTTAGACCATAACCCGAATAAGATTTACTACAAACTCTTCATGGAAAAAAAGATCCGGCGAACAATGAGTAAATGCATTTCATTTATGTAATATCACAATACAATACAGAATAACTGTCAACAGATTTGGTAGTTAAATGTGAACTTCTTTTAAAAGAAACGCTTGTTTTATTAGAAACACAAAGTCATACTGACAAAGCCTCACTGAGCATCTATTGGTACTTGACAAGAACGCATCTCATCACAATTAACAAGATGTGTGAGTCGTTATGTTATCAGAACAAACTGTCAGGGTATGTCAAAACAATCACGAGCTATCTGTAATCAGCAGGGGTTTAAATATACAAAATGCATCAATACCTTATTTAATTTCAATTGTTTTTAAAGTGTTCTGTCATAACAATCGTTAGGGATTGGTCACAATGGCCGAATACATTTAACAATCACTAAGTCAATTTGACAAAAGAGAAATATTGAATTTGAACATACCTATTCATTGCGGTATCCAAGAGACATACATACTCATAAAACACGTATAAAATGGCGAATGCATTTTCATTTCACATTTGCTTTTGTTAACATCATCCATTAGGTTTAGGGTAGAGTCTAGGTTGTTTGGTAAGTTAATTAGAACTTTAATGGAGGAAAAGATGTGTCATCTCAAATGTATCCTGAGCAACGTATTTTAGGATTTAGTCAGAGTCACATATTTCTAATGAGCTTCGGTTGCAATTTGTTTGTTTGGCCCTTTTTTATTTTTGTGGTCCTTGGCCTGTGTATAATAGATTTAGCTGTGTTGTGTTTTTAAAAATGCATCTCTGAATCACTTGCTCTCTGTTCCTTTCCGCTGCAAAACCTTTCCTTTCAAGCCCAAACCCAGCTTAATTATATAGAGGTTTCTTTAAGACTAATTAGCTAACTAGTTCTCCAGGCAACCCCCTGACTAGTCTAGGAAATTTGTCATTTTGTACGTCTCTATAATTCACAATGCATTTTTATATAAAGTAGAAGCATAGTTTAAGCAGAAAGACAAGGACAGAATTACAAAATGTTCATAATTTTAAATATGAGTACATTTGGGATCTGCCCAAGATTGAGATGCACTTCAAATCTCATTAAGAGCAAAATGGATTGCTTCTTATTATTGCCAGGCTTCAGATGTAATGGAATAGAAAATGAATTGGAATTTATACATTTGAAGGATGAATAAAATTGAAAAGAATATATTCTTGATGAAGCAAGCAAGAATGGAACAACAAAATATTGGAACAACACTGGGAATTAAAACAGATGACAGACTGCCACAAATTAAGGTTACAAGTATTTAATGATTCTGGAAATGTAAATTTACTTTTTTAAGTAACAAGTTCTTTGAATCACGATGGCTCAAAATTTTAAAGTTCATTCCCTGAGGATACATACTACAAAAAATTTGTGGAACCAATTAGGGCTGGGCGATAAAACGATAACGTTATGTATCGGGATCAATATCGGGATCAGTATCAATAAAAAATGTGTTTTGATAAAACGATTTGTTGATTTGAACAAATCTTTAATGTGACTTGGGAAGACCGAGTCATCTCGGGAAGTGATTCGTTCAGCCGGAAAAAGAACTGATTAGGTCATCTATCTAGTCTTCTGGTTTGAGTCGTTCGTTCTTCACTCGATAGCTCCATAAGCCGAAAGAATCAGATCAGCGTGTGCGAACGTATCTACTAGGATTACTTGTGTTAAGGAAAATACATTATTTATTTATACTTTTTAAAAAATGAACGAGATGAAAGATTTGTTCATTCAATTGATAATACGTATAATTAGTTTACATGTTATGGTAATATTGTAGTTTTCGAGGAAATGATTCAATGACTCATTGTTAAAGAAAGTAAGATTTTGTTTCTGAACGAATCTGTCATTTTGAACAAATTGTTGAAATAATGATTTCAAAGACTTATGCATAATAATTAACTCGTAGGCCCGGTTTCACACACAAGACTTAAGCCTAGTTCTAGACTAAATGTAAATCTTAGCTGTTTGAACTGATAGAAACACATACTGGCTGAATTTAAAACATGTCAGTGGTCTTTGTTTTGTCTTAAGATGCATGCCAGTAGTGCTTTTTATAAGGCATTTTTATAAAAATGACATGTGTCCTAATGGATCTATGGACTAATCCTGGCTTAAGCTGACCCCTGCCTAAACCCGGTCATAAAGTCCCTTGTTGCCATATATTAGCATAAAATGTAACAATGTAAAAATCCCACAACTAATTTACAGACTTAAGGCTTGTTCATAGGGACGATAGCTATAAAGATTTAGATAAAGACAAAGTACTAAAGGACGTTCTCAATATTAAGGAATTGCAGAGGCCACACCACAACTATAACAATAAAGGCACAGAGAAACGATATCACTGGAATCACTTTGAGAATGATTTTTTCCAGCTGATGATATAAACATTGACATGCAATCAGAATCCAAAAAGCTATAAGCGGCAGACACTTGTGCAGTCGTGTACTTATAATAAACAAATGATATAGATTGCTAGCAGATGCTAATATCGTTACCTTAATCTGTGTTCCGAACATGAACAAAGGTCTTACGGGTTTAAAACGACATGACGGTGAGTAGTAATTGACAGAACTCTCAGTTTTGGGTGAACCAACCCTTTCATTTAAAAATAAATAAATAAGACAATATTGCTAGCGAAAAAGACACCACATAGCAAAATGTGTTCAATATTGTAACACTAGGTTGCTCTTTGATGAATGAGTTGAAAATGAATGCTAGCAATTTAATTTAGTCACAAAAACTGATTAATTGCTGCTACACTGACAACTGACAACAAAATATAACTGAGAGAGAAGCATGGATTTCAGAGTTTCATATATTTTAAAAGAATACCTGAAAGAGCCCACTGAGTAAAACTGCTCAGTTGATATGATAAGACTGGGCGATTTACACATATAAAATGTGTCAGTTGTGTCATGTCTTCAACATTCAAAGGGATCCAGGCTTTCGAGCAACTCATGTTCATCGGGTACAACAGACATGTTTGTGGTGAATAATTTATCAGATGATAACAGTTGCTCAGCCTGTCTGACTGTCGATCTCTAACGGGTTTAGGCAACACTTTTATGATTTCCAGTTATTTTAGCTGACATTAGAGTCCATTTTAAAGAGTGCAGTCACCTGTTGTGATACTTGGCAGGCTTGCATCTACCGCAACAATAAAAGTCTTTGAACAATGACAGTTATGTTTATAATGACTCCCATATGTAAGCTAATAAGATAATTCCTGAGGTTCAGCTGGAACGCTTTCAGCTATTGTGTGTTATAGACATAAGATGGGCTTGACTCATGCTAGATAATGGGCTTTTTTCTAACTCAGTAGTCTAAAACATGGCCAGCGGTGACCTTTTAACAGCTCTAGACATTTTTTTGTGGCAACAAAATTGAATTTTCTTTTTACTTTGAAAGTCAAATCACACAGACACTTCTAGAATTTCAGAACAGCAGTGTTTAAAATCAATTTTGATTCAACCTGTTGCCTCAAAGTGAATGTTACATACAGTAGTTGTAGGGTGCGTTTTTTTATATATCCTACTTTAAAAGAATATACAGTGTAAACTGATTGCTTTCTGACACTTAATTGGATGTTGATCGCAGTTTAATTAAAATAGTTTTCATTTATATTAAATGCAATTACCTGAACATTGGAGTGCTTTTTGGGCTTATTACATCTTTATATATGTGATTTAAAAATATGATTTTGGTGACACTTTATTGTAAGATCCAGTTCTCACTATTAACTAACAATTAACAAACTCATAATTACTGCTTAATTGTTAAGTTTAGGTATTGGGCAGGATTGAAGATGTAGGCTATAATTATTATACATGGTATAACATAAGCCACTAATATGGTAATAATAGTAATACGCATAAGCAATTTTAGAGATATAGAAATTTGGTCCTCAAGCTGAAGTGAACTAGAAATGCTCGGAAATTGCTAGAAAATTCCACAAATAATTCTCAAGGAACAACAATAAGCCCATTCAATTAAACGTGAATCTTGCAGTAAAAGACTGAAATAGCTCTTTCCAGTACAACATATTCTTTTGTATAATCTTCATAGAAAATTTTAGAGTTTACTGCTGTTTCATTAAAGCAGTGAAGATACATGAAGGATATGAGTTCAAGTAATTTTACCACATTTTCTTAGGCACAATGTTTCTTGGAATCATTGACCGTCGTGGTGCTAGTGCTGTTGTCTACCAGTTGAGCTAAAGGAACATAATGAAAATTCCTGGTCGAATAAGTGTTTTGCCAGAATATTTGAGCAATGCCCTAATCTTTCATTCTGGTTGGCTGGATGGGCATACAGAGAACTGAATTGTGGGTTTTGTTCCTTCATAAAGCATGCTCACCCACACAATTATTGATCACGCAGAGCAAATCCCTCTCCACAGTTTTATCTTGAATCGCTCCCTCGTCTGCAAAACATTATGTTGAACATTAACATGAGCAAATATTTCTGACCCCTCTGTGTTTTTTTCTGAGAGTTTTCCTTCATGAAAGAAACCATTTTGTGCAGTATTGCTGATAAGTAGGTCACCTGAAATGTGATTAGACACTATGTGAAGAGCAGCATGGGAACCAGATCTTGATTTCATAATAACACAGTTGTTATCAGTTGGAGTCTCTCAGTGGGACACGAGAGCAAAAGTTCAGTCGAGCCGAAGCAGGAAAACACCTGTGGTAATGGGCTGCACCGCCACTCGGCGGAGATTAGCATGATGGCTTCAGAAAGCGAATTTGCGCAGAAAGCCACTTTAATCGCTGAAATCGTAAAAAGGCAGGACCACCTATTAGCAAGAGCTCTCAAACTCTTATTTGAAAAGAAAGGCTGTGAATATGGGCTCAGTCTCCTGCCAAATGGCTTTGTATAGAGTGGAATAATTTTTTCGCACACTCAGCATTTCATCTCGCTGCTGGATCGTTGTCACATAGTCTTTACTTTTTAATATATGACCGCAGGACTCCATAGGCAATCTGTCATCAGAATCGAGTGAACTGATGAGGTCATTTACATTTTTCACTCCTTCTATGCAAACACGCGCCGTGCCTTGAATGTCATCATGAGTGGAAGCGGATTTGCTTATGATTTGCACAGATGAGGCTGCCTTGTTATAGAAACTGAAACGGCTTGAGCTTCTCAACTTCAGTGAAAAATGTTATCTATTGTGAAAGGAAAAATATTTGAAAACTTCACTGCGACTGTAAAATTAATAGCAATGCTTATTTACAAATGTAGAGTGTAATATATTTAGTTTTCCAATAATTATTCATTTATAAATATTAATAAACATCAATA
>JAUMHR010000045.1:8606457-8617569 GCA_032361145.1 Enteromius fasciolatus
GTAGACTCATCCATCCATCCACACACCTACCCAACATTCATCCATCAGTAGACTCATCCATCCATCCAAACACCTACACAACATCCATCCGTCAGTAGACCTATCCATCCATCCATCCATCCATACACCTACCCAATATCCATACAGCAGTAGACTCATCCATTCATCCAAACACCTACCCAACATCCATTCATCCATCCATCCATCCACACACCTACCCAATATCCATCCATCAGTAGACTCATCCATCCATCCAAACACCTACCCAACATCCATCCATCTATCCACACACCTACCCATCATTCATCCATCAGTAGACTCATTCATCCATCCACACACCTATCCAACATCCATCCATCCATCCACACACCTACCCAACATCAATCCATCCATCAGTAGACTCATCCATCCATCCATCCATCCATCCACACACCTACCCAACATCCATCCATCCATCCACACACCTACCCAATATCCATCCATCAGTAGACTCATCCATCCATCCATTCAAACACCTACAATACCCAACCATAGACCCATTTTTCCATCCATTTAAATACCCACAGTACCCATCCATAGACAACATTTATCTAACCCTAACCCATCCATTCAAATACCTACCCATCCTTCCATCAATTAAAACACCTACTCATCCATAGACCCATCCATCCATCCATCCAAACACCTACCCATCCATAGTCTCATTCATCCATCCATCATTCCATCCATCCATTCAAATACCTACCCATCCATCCATCAATTAAAACACCTACCCATCCATAGACCCATCCATCCAAACACCTACCCATCCATAGACTCATCCATCCATCCAACCAACCAACCAACCAAATACCTACACATCCATAAACCCATCCATACATTCACTAATCCAAAAAAACCCTACCCACCGACTCAACCATCCGTCCAGCCATCTGTTAAAGCATCTACCCATCCATAGACCCATACATACATTAACTAATCCAAACATATAGCCACCCATACAATTACATACAGTCACCCATCAACTCATCTATCCATCCAAACACCTACGCAACCAACCATCCATCCATGCATCCATGTTTTATATATTATTATATGAACATGTCCAATACACCTTGGTGCTTTTAGTACCACTTTGACTAAACTGAATAGAGTTAATAGCAAGGCGAAAATAAGCCCAGAGTACAATGCTTTTCCGTAGCATTGTTTCTTTTCAGCTTTCAAAATAGTTGGGGTGTAACCTAGGCGTTTTCAATCATGTCCTGGCGCCACATAACATGCAGTGACTTGCTCCGCTGATCTACTGCATGTGGCTTCAGTACCCTTGTATACTTTCAGCAGATAAAACAAGTGGATTTGGTTTGTTTGTCTTATATTTACTCTAGGGCTGAGGCTCTGTGGCGAGGGGATAGCTGCATTTCATATTTGTCATGGCCGGCTGAAAGCGGCAGCATATTGCAGGTGTAACTCAGACCCCTCCTTAGACAGATTGTTTCCCCCATGACTGTGAGTTATTGCAAGGGACCACATTTCTGTCAACAAGCCCAGCTCAGGGACCAACCAATCATAATCTAATCTTCTGAATGGGCTCAGTGTTGTGGGTGACTGAAATTGTTTATTGTACGTGGCACAACATTTCAAGTCCTGATTAAAAGAAAATATACACAGGGCCTCATATTGACCTGTGCACTTTTTAAGGCATTTGAGAGTCAAAGGGCAAAGCGTAGCTGTTTCTCAGAAATAAACCCTCAGGCGAACATTATTGAAATGAATGGTTTGTGTAGGCAAGAGATCAGAGGTGGTATTTTAATATTCACATTGTGCATTAAAAAGCAGACTGTGCCCTTAAACAGGTGTTTTCTGTGTATGTTTGTGTGTGTGCACCTGTGTGAGGGTGTGTGTGTTTTTAAAATTGAACATGCACAGCTGTTTGCTTTCTCTGTGTCTGCAGTGATGAGAGGTTTAGCTCAGATTCTTTCAGGATGTGTCAGTTGTGTTTAGTATTGTACGAGCATCCCACACCATGAACACGACACTATCCTGGAAAAATAATCTTTCCTCTATTCACTTGCACAAAGGACACGTAGCACTCAAAATAAAAAAAATAAAAAAAGAATTTGTTTCTTCTGTCAGCCTTTTTGAGTCTGTATTTGATATTTTTACTTGTTCTGACATGTTTACTGGCCCCACTTTAATTAACTAAAAAACAAACTAAATTAATTAAATGTTATTTTATTTTTAATTTTTAAATCTCTCTTTAGGGCATATTATTATTTAAAAGTGATTTTGTTTTACTCATTACACATAAATAATAATAATAATATTATTATATACAGGTATACATACAAATTGAATGTTACACAAAGGAGTGGCAAGTGTTTTAATAATGTTATTAAACTAAAAATGTAAGTAAAATAATTAATTAAATAAAGTTTTAAAATGTTCAGTTAGAAGAAAAAAATACATATTTATTATGTAAATATTATATCAATATTTAATTATTGTACTATATCAAATAATATTCATTTAACAAAATCTTTTTGGCTTATGAAATCCAGAATATTTTGGTAAATGCTCTCACATGTAGCCCCATTTGGTCTAGAACTGTCAATCATAAACAGAGTGGAGCTATTAAAGGAACCATAATGATTTAATGAAACGTTTGTCTTTTAACTGTACTGAATGTTTGCACTTTTACTTATGTCTTAATCTTTCAGATAAGATCATATTACTGCAGCCAGACGGAGACCAAAATGTGTTGGTGTTCTACACACAGGTCTTAACTTGTTTCTCCTGCTTGCTTTGTGTTTACATATCGTCTGATCTTATGAATTATCCTTGTTTTATGAACTGAGAATGTCTCTAGTAGTTGAAATTGCATAATCCATTGACAAACATAGAATAAACACAAAGTAGTTATTTTGCATGTGTTTTTACAAGTATAGTGCAGTAACAGTGCCACATATATGCTTATATATATATATATATATACAAAGCTGTAGCACTTGAACGACTTTTGGAAAAAAAAACTTTTCATACTGTGTATTTTCGCATCTTGCAGCAGAGCGCGTTGATCCTGAATTATATTAAAAGTGCGATCAGACCATCAGAATGTCAGATCCTGTTGCTTTTCCTGCTGTTATGTGACTTCTTTCAGGGGCTGCCGATATTGTGCGTGTCGTAGTTTGACTTCGGGGTATTTGCGGCAGCGGTCCCTGGGAGAAGACTTTGATGTGCCTTTGAAATACCGTTTAGCCTCGGGCTTTCTCGCTGTGATCTCGTATTAAGACCCACCAGGCTTGTATGTTTTTCACCACAGTCGTGTTTATCTCGTCCCATTAGCGATGAAGCCTCCGGTGCCCACGTTCTACTTCGTTCAAGCACACCGGGCCCAGAGCTGCAGTGAATGCTGCTTCATTTTGGAGAGCGCCTGATCAGATTTGATGGAGAGGAAAGGGTTCAAAGAATGCGGAAAGCAAATGCCGTACGCACAGGGAGGTCAGCGCACTTGTCCAACCTCTCCGTATGTCATTCTCAGAGTTTGCAAGCGAGCTTGGTGAAATGTAATGGCTGTGAAATAAAAGGTGAGGCTGCAGTCGTGGCTCATTCGTCAAACGATTGGGTTGCGGGCAAATGCAGGCCGTCAGTACGCTCGCTCCCAGAGTCTGCAGCTGTCATTTTGGGAGTCTGCATGGGTGTGTAAATCAGAGAAGATTTGTGCTTGAGCTAAGCAGAGACTGAAGGCAAGGTACCGCCTCATGCAGAACTGGTTGCTTTATCCTGTAGGCCACATGTAACACACTGGCTCTCTGGTGCTATTGATTTAATATTGAGGCAATCTGTGTTCCAGTGGGGAGACATATATGGGAAATACAGGCTATAAATGCCAGGGCTTGTGTTTAAAATGAAAAATAAGAGAAAACAGCATTACTCGTGAAGCACAGTAGAATTTCAAGTGAAATAACACCATTCAGAGGTTTGGGGTTAACTAGATTTTTTTTTTTTTTTTTTAAATAAGAAATGTATTATTTTTTTAAATGGTCAAAAGTTGCATTATAATTTAGATTTTTACAAAAGTATAAAAATAAAATGCTATATTTAAAATTAAACAAATTTTGCTAAAGGTGTCTGCTTCGTGTAAATAGGGTTAGGGTTAGGTTAGGTTAGAAAAAAATTAAGAAGGTAAACTGTTTTTAATATGGATAATAATAAGAAATGTTTTCTGAGCACTAAATTAGCACTGATTAGAATGATTTCTGAATGATTTCTATGGAACAAAAATCCTACCTAAAGTATTTGAAATAATAAGCTTGTGGAATTCCACAAATTGAAAAAAAAATACTTTGCAATTAACAGTGCTTGCATTTTAATTAGGGGTGTCAAAATTAATAGTTTCTACGATGCATCGCGATGCAGATGAGGACGATTCGGTAACAGTTCAGTAATAGACCATAACCGGTTATAACGTACTGAAGCTTCTGATGTCATTTGCAACATACATGCTTTGTCGCAGTAGAATACAATGGCTCGCACTGGTTTCACACTGCACGGTGAGCAGAATGTAAGCAGCGCTTATTTTTTCGGCACCCATGTCAACAGATGACAGCTTTCACACAGCATGCATGGGCGGCGGCGCGGCAGTGTGTAGCAGGAGCGGCTGTGCCGCGATAGTTTCGGCGCAAAGTAAATTTTTTCTGGGCCGCTTATACGCTGAATTCAAGTGACAGTATGTTGTTCTTGAAATTCAGTAATCATTATTCACCTTCTCGCTCTCTCGCTTCCAAAACGGGCAGGCAGCTAGATTGTGACATAGCCCCCCCTCAAAGGCGCAGCTTCCAGACGCGAGAAACAACAAAAGACATACAGGAGGGAGGTGGCTAGGAGGTGGAACAGTTCATACATGGGGGGTGGGATGGTGAGAACACCTTCCAAGGCTGAGCAGGCGGCGGGGACCTCCACCTGGGCAAGCCAGATGCCGGAGACGTCCTCCAAGGTGGAGCAGATGGAGGCGACATCCACCTGGGCTTTCCAGGCAGCGACGATGCTCTCTTGAGCCGACCATACAGTTCAGATGCCCTCCAGGGCGGAGTCGGCCACTGGAGCGGAGCCGGCGACGGAGTCGTCCCTCTGGACGGAGCAGGCGGTGGACCAGATGACAGGAACGCCTTCCAGGGTGGGTCAGGTGGCGGGAATGCCCATCTGGGTGAGACAGACAGCGAGGCCATCCTCCAGGGCGGAGCAGACAACAGCAGAACCCTCCGGGGCAACGCAGACCAAGGCCAAGACCTCCTGGTCCGAACAGTCTGTAACACCACCCTCCAAGGCGGAGCGGGCGGCGGAGAGACCCAGCTGGGCCGAACAGTCAACCATAGTGCCCTCCTTGGCTGAACAGTCCATATTAGTGCCCTCCGGGGCCGAGCAGGCTGTGAAACCATCTTCCAGGGTGGCGCGGATGGTGGCACCGCCCATCTGGGCTGGCCAGACAGCGACAAAGCCCTCTCGGGGCAACCCGACAATGATAGTGCCCTTCTGAAACCAACTGCCAGTGATTTCACCCTTCGAGGTTGAACAGACTGTGATAACGCTCTCCGAGACCGAATAGACTGTGACAGAACTCCTCTTGGCCGACCAGACAGTAACTCCAGTAGCCACCAATGGGGACGCTGGAGATTCTATGGCTAAAGCCGACCTCTCCAGAGGTTGTGCAGCCACTGGCGGACCCAGTGGAGACTCTGAGTCACACACAAACTCTGGCGGCTCGGGCCATGGAGCCTCACAGTTTTCATAAAGCTCAGGCAACAATGAGCCCGGATCACTGACCGGGCTGGGTCTGGCAGATCCGGCCACACAGGATCTGGATCACAGACAGGTTCTGGCGGATCTGGCCACAACGAGTCCGGATCACCGGGTGATCGTGACAGATTGTGACAGGAATAAAATAAATAGTCCTAAACTAAATATATTTTCCATTAATAATAAAAATAAATAAATAAAATAAAATACCGCACCTCTACCCTGAGTTCTGTTTTATTTATGTGACCGCGCAAATATTTTATCCACTACGTAAATATACAACCATGTTAAAATGCAGCGCATAAAAATGCAAGCCATGAAAATACAATGCATTAAAACGCAAGCACTGTTAATGGCAATGTATTTTTTATTTTTTTTTTGATTTGTGGAATTCAACAAGCTTTTTAATTCAAATACTTTAGGCAGGGTTTTTGTTCCATAGAAGTAACGGCTACTGAAAATTAATAAATAAATGACATTTTAATAATTATTTCAATTGAAAAGAACTATTTTAGATAATTTCACAATATGCATTATGTTCTAAATGAATGCAGCCATTGTGAGCACATAAGAAACTTATTTCAAGCACATTAAAAAGGTTTACAGACCCCAAACTTTTTAACAGTAGTGTACTCGGACACAAGAAGTATTTAAACACTTAAAAATTGATGTTATTATGTCTCTTACTAAAAGGCATCTGGAAACAAATGATACTGAAGTGTTTTTTTTTCACAGCTAACTTCGTTTTACTGTGACGAAAGCCCCTGATTGTAGCCAAATTGATGCTAATTCTTGTTTGCTCCTCTTCTTATTTGTATTTTGTTATTGTTTTCTCCATGAAGTCCAGTTGAGTGCCTCTGCTCATACCAAGCATCTGTTATCATTGCTGATAAATGCAGCGCCAGCGCAATTAAAAAATATTTGTGTAATCAAATGTTAAAAATTTATTTGTTGACATTTAAAAAGTTTGAAATTAAACCGCCAAACAGTGTTTATGTGGTTTTGCTGGAGAAAAAAAAAACTCATAAAAGGAAAAATGGCCATGAAAATTGGTAAGAAGTTCATTTCTGACACTAATTTGAATGGCCAGCTGCTCATTTCTGGAAAGCCCTGTCAACATTTTCATTCATATTTATGAGAGACAACAGTTTGTTGCTGATGCTCAGGAATATGTCTTAATCAAATGACTTTGTACACTACAACCACAACATAATGGTTATGTGCTAGTCATACATTTAAAAGAATGTTTCAGTGGTTTACATTAGGCCTGTTTCTCACATTTGGTTGTTTTTAGCTTAAACGCTTTAAAGTTATATAACTTTGTAAGGACATTGCATTTCCAGCTGAATTAATCATTGAAGTTGTGGATGAAATATTCAACGTTTTGAAATGTGAGCAACAGCAGGAAAGAAACCTCCCAGCGTCTTGAAGTTTGAAAGCACACCAAGAAATAAAAAACCTTGACCAGGTACAAACATTGATCCAGTCGGTTGGCCAATTACCGTATCATTGTGTACAATTTTCAGCACAGGCGGCAGAGAGGATTTCCTTCATCAGCACAAGGTCGAAGCAATGCTCTGGGTAGAATATTGGTGCTGGAGGTTAAATGTATGTACTGGGGCTGGGCTGCTTCTGTCTCACGGGTTGAGGCCTTTAGTCTTGTGTCCCTGCTTCCACTTGTCAAGTCAGAGAAACATATAGTTCTCTAATTTGCAGTGAATCAAAGATATCCGGTTTTAATATAAGAAACTGAAGGATCCGCTCTTGAAAAAACGTGCCTTTCACAGTTTGCAGTTTACACACAGTACATCCTGATTTATTACCGTTAACTGTATCTGAGGAGTTTAATAAAGCCTTAATGGCTTTAATGCCTTTAAAAAGAGATTTTGTGCAGGTACTAATTCGTCAGAAGAATAGAAATATTGTTTTAGTGAAAGAATATACCACACGCTGACAGGCTTTTCAATTATTATTATATTAAACTGGAATTCAATGAGAGGATTTACTTGAGTTTAGTGCGGTGGATTCTTTTAACTTGTGTTTTGGCTGATCGCCCAGTGCATCTTGTTTTTTTGAGGAGATTTTGGTCGAGCTGAAATGCATGTGATGTTGAGACCGTCTATTACTGACAATAATTCAATAATTCACACAGATTGCATCCTGTCCAAGGTGAGCGCGATGTCCTGTGGCTCCACCTCATTCTGCATGCAACTCCATCATTGCCAGACCGGAATTGTCATGAAAGATGACAGCGTTGCGCCGGCAATATGAAGGCCGTTTTTTTTACTGAATTTTAGAGACTGCTTTCACAGAATCACAGTTGTCTCGGGGGAATAAGGCCATTTAAGTCTGGTGATAGAGGAATGTTTTCATATTGCATCAGTCCCCTAGTTGATCTCTGTTTTGTGGCATTTGGTGTCAGCCTCACAGAAGTGAAGGATTGGTAACAGTTTAATGGCTTTCATCTCATCTTGCTAAATGATGTCTGAGCTGCGCTTTGCCATTTTTGATCAAAGTAATTCTATAGGAGATATTTATGCATTCAGTAATAAAGGAAAGTGTATTACGTCTATTTTTGTGAGAGAAGTTTAAATTACTGACACATGGCCTTTATGCATTTCATTATCTAAAATATTATATAAAAATAATATAACATGTAATTCGAATTGAGTTGTAATATAATAAAGTTTTATGATGTTTTATGGTCATATTATTAAATAAAACATTTCATATTATTAGTATATATCAAGTAATTAGGCTACTGTATATAACGCAAATGTAACGATACAAAAGTGATATGTGATTATTTATATTTTTAAACATGATATAACAGTACATACAACAATACAATGTGTGTGTATGTGTATATATATATATATGTGTGTGTGTGTGTATTTATAAACATTATTTTATAATAAGTTTATGTACATACAATATGAATCAACATATGAAGTGAACATTTCTTCATTGATTTACCAACATCATATATCAAAGCTATGTGGCATGTGTACATCACTTATTTTTATAACATATTTTGAATGTTGTTAGACCGATTCATAGACTATTTACACTATAACTTTGTAGCTGTTTACATTAGAGAATAGGCAGGTCAGAAATCAAACTCTGAGTGAAATTAGTGCTGAACTGAAGAGTGTGTGATTAGCTGCTAACAGCTTTTCTGCAGTGATCTGCTGCGCTGGAGCATTAGGTTGGCCCTTTACACAATTACAGATGACCAGGAGGAGGAATGACAGCCAATGCACCGAGACAGTTTAGCTCCCTCGCACCTGTGTCCTGCTCCAAGACCACTGCGACTGCCATGGGTCAAGGACTGGATGGAGGGTCTATGAAGTAGAGTCAAGCACAGGTTGCTTGACTTAGTTAAGTTTAACATCACTCATTTTACATTTAGAAGGTGCTTTGGTTTGGTTTGCAGTTAATCATTAGGGCTTTAAAGTGGTTAAGGTCTGGTGGAAAAACTGTGTTTTCTGTCGATTCTTGAAAGTTATAATGGTTTCAGCATTTCAGGTGGAGGTTGGCTGCTTGTTCCAACATTTAGGCCTACAAGAGGAACTTGTTTTAGTTTTAAGAAAAATGATACAGCAAAAATAAGTAGACTAATATACATTTCAAACATGAAATTGTTAAAGACAAGTAAAGATCAGTATTAAAATTGCAAACTAATTAATCAGTAATAGCATAAATAAATACAAGCAAAAAGCAAATGTTTGTGTGCAACAAAAATAAAGTATTCTGTTACATTTTATCTGACCTTTCAAATACAAATGGGAAATTTGTACTTTTTTGATTTGTGAAGCTTGTCAGATGGCACACTTGTAAACTTAATGGTCAAACTGACACTGACTTTCTGAACTCAGAGTTTAAAATTTCCATGCAATAATATTCCAGGTCTTTTCTCCTGCTGGTGCCACGGCTCATGTACTCTGCAATAATTTGTTGGTGCTTTGCAGGAAGCAAATATAAATGCACAGAATAAGTCATCGCCCCTGGGCAGCCTGCAGTTCCATACATCAGCACAGATGCTGTGAGAGTTCAGACAGCAGCTCACAGCCACGCCAGGTCAGCATGCAAATCAGGCAGAAGCGGCACACAAGTCACGTGGCCCTGGACCCAATCAAATCAAAGCGCTGACCCAGCCGAGTGTGAAAATGCCCCCTGACTGTCGACCCACGACGGCCACGGGGTTCGTGCTTTTCAGCAGAGGCGGCGTGTCACGCCGGGTCATTTATGCATATGTGTTTATGGGTCAATTCAGGGAAGATGACACTGATAATTCAGAGGTGAAAATATATTCAACAGGGTGACTTTGATCAGACTTGTTTTGAAAGACACAAAAAACAATTGCAGAACAAACGTGTGTGTGGGCTCAGGGAAGCGTCATCGTCAATTGACTTGACTGCCAGTGATGCTGTGACGCCATTTCAGGAGGTTCATTTCAATAAGCCGTAAAATGTGAGGAGATCCCCCTGGGGCCACGGAGCCTTACAAAGACAAATGAATGGGTACTATGCTCGCTAATTAGAATTGCATTGAGACTTGTCGTTTATTCCATCCGTGCTGATGGAATGCAAAAATCACGACTCAATACAATTGCAAGATGGGTTATTTGAATGTATTTTTCATAATAATTTGAGCAAGTCATGAGAAAGAAGCATGAAGAAGCCAGAAAGCTCAGGAAAAACAGACGGCAGATCATAGTCCACAAATGAGTGCTTGTTTTGTGACTTTTATGTATGAGTTCACCCTGTTCAAAAGTAAGTAAAATTTTTTGGTAACACTTTACAACATGAACAAACAATTTAGTTATTATACATTTATTACAGTATTTATTAATCTTTGTTAATGTTAGTTCATAAAAATACAATAGATTTTTGTTAGTTCATGTTAGCTCACAGTGCATTAACTAACTAATGTTAACTTGTGATTTTAATAATGCATTAGTAAATGCTGAAATTAGCATTAACTAAGATTAATAAATGCTGTAGAAGTATTGTTCATTCTTATTTCACATTAACTAACGTTGTTAACTAACGTTAACTAAAGAACCTTATAGACCCTTTTACAGCCCACGTGATCAATTAGTTGCGCGCGCATTTTGGCAACGGAAGTGGCGTTATTCCCCACTGGCTCTAACGTGTTAGCAACGAAAGTTTATCAAAACAGTTTCCCAGCATCAAAATGTCCGGTTGTTGTGTTTACGTTTCCACTAATAGTTACTTAAGTACTTAAAGGAGAAGTTCACTTTTGAAAAAACTTTTGCTGATAATTTACTCACCACTATGTCATCCAAGATGTCCA
>JAUMHR010000045.1:8633293-8650901 GCA_032361145.1 Enteromius fasciolatus
GCAAATAAAATCGCAATCGCAATATTCGTTCAAAAAATCGCAATATGATTATTTTGTCCATATTGCACAGCCCTAGTGTGCTGGCACTGATTTGCCTCCATACAGTGCTGCTTTCGGGAGCGGATCCTGACGAATGGCGAGGCGTGAGCCGGGCAATGGAGGATAGCCTCCTGGATACACACACTGACGACGCTGAACTAAAGACACATGGGGTACACGGCTGGACACTAATTAACACAATCAACTAAACTAGGACAGGAATAACCAAATAAGGGCAAGGAAGCAGGGCAAAAACGCAAAGCACGCTAAACACAGAGTCTAACATATACACTATTCAGACACTTTTTCATTACCCAAATAAGATAATTTTGTCATCAGTTACACCAAATTTGTATGACTTGTAACGTTTTAATAAACGCTGAGAGATGTCTCTCCACCAAAATGTTGACACTTTAAAAAGTTCATAAAGACGACATAAAAGAAATCCATCTAATGTTTGTTCTTCAATTTCTCTTTACCATAATTGCTATACTATATGTACCTGTGTTGACCAGTTTTTATATGTAAATCAAATTCTAAATTAAATTTGCTCAGTGTTTATGTTTTCAGAAGGCTTGGATTAAACCACTTTAACAATATATCCCTTTTGGGTAACACTTTATAATAACTACACACTATGAGTCATTAGTTAAGCATTAGTAAATAGTTAATTGATCATTTATAAAGCATTGTTCCTACATTAAATAAACATTAATTAGCAGTTTATAAACATAGCTATAAATGCTTTATTCTTGGTTTATAAGCATATATATAATTTATATAATATAATTTATTAAGGATCTGTTAATCATTTCTACATTTATTACATTATTTACAAACCAGGCAGTTCTCAGTGGTTTGTGAGATCATTTATAAAGCATTAGTAAAGTATTAATAAACTATATGAATGCACATTTACACATTATCTTATTATTCAGATGCTTAACTAATGACTCATAGTGTGTAGTTATTGTAAAGTGTTACTCAATTGGGTCTTTTTGAATATTTTAAAGTGTCAGTTTTGGTGGAATGGACTTTCAGTGAAGGAACAGAAATCTTCATTAAAAATATCTTCATATGTGTATAAACAAGTCTTAATGAGTTTGGAACAACATGACAGTGTAGGTATAAACAAGCAATTAATAAACAATGACTTTCTGCACAGTTTCCTACTGTTTTCTTTTTTAATTAATTGCTAGTTGAGTGGCTGTTTGTCACATTTCTTAGTGTTTATCTGATCAAACTCACAAATCAAGGTTCCTCTTGTAATCGAGGTGCTTCACGTCCCAGATCGAGTATTGAGGGTGAATCTCAGTGTGTCTCTCTATCCATTGGACTCCACAGTGATGTGTAGACAGGGTTGATTGCTCCCTGTCTGGCCTGTCAGACAGCGTCAGGCAGAGGAATGATCGTCCTGTGCCATCCGGCCAGGAGAAAACTTTAACTTTCACCCTATACGTGGAGCAAAGCTTACTGCACAGATTTTTAGATTAAAAGTTTTGCTGTTAAAGATAAGGCTTTAATTTATATTCTTAAACAGAGTCATCCTTTTATTTATAGTTTCAGGAGCAAGTGTGGTTAATTTAAAGGGGTCACCCGGTGCCACATGCACTTTTACAAGCTCTTTTCCCTACAATGATAAAGATCCAGCAGTAGTTTTCTTTTAATTTAATAAAAATAACAGTTTCTCAAAAAATGTAATCCACTACAAATTACTAATTAGTTCTTTAAAATTGCAATTTAATAATATTACTGATTACTGCATTTAAAAAAAGTAATCAGATTACTAATTACTTTCAAGTTCACTTTTTAAAAGTTACATTTATATGCACTTGCAATATCAAGAAAACACTGTGCTTTTGTAAAATAAAGAAAAAAAATAAAAATGGTCTGCTTTCTACGATCTTTCTGGAACAAAAACGAACAAAAACTCAGTGAATAATTGACACACAAGCATGAGAAATATTCCAAAGAAAGTTTGAAGTGTCTTTTTAAATCATGTCTTGGCTCGCATTTTCTGGTGATAGGCTATATAATATTTGTAAGCTGCTGTATGGTTGCTAGGGTGTGGTTTGGTGGTTGATAGTCTGAGGCTAAGCTGATCTGAGTCATTTTATCACATTGCTTTATGGTTGCATGTTGTTTTAAAATTTGAGCAATAGTAATCATGACGCTTTTCCTAGCAAACACCACTTATTAAAATCATTTAACCCTTTTTTTTGAGTTGAAATCTTACATTCCCTGTCATTATAACTCGAATTTGCAAAGTTTGATGCCTTGTGCACCAATTTGCGTTTGGCTGTTAACTAACTTCACATGTGTGTTTCTTCCTGTGTTGTATCATATCTTGTCAAGCGCTGTGCTCTCAGGTTCAAAGCCCTGGCTAGCGCTTTGATTCACAGTCAGCTCATCAAATGGATGGTAATGAGCTAGTTTTGCCCACTCTGATTGTCAGTGTGTGGGCTTTACTCCCCCAGACAGACTGACAGATAAAAAGCAGGCTAGTGCTCCCAGGAGCCCCTTTAAAGGTAATTGAGTTAAGAGTCAGAAGGCAGGCCCGTATTTCCCATGGAGTGCAGAAGCAACCAGCATCGGGAGGCTGTTAGCTCCTTATCTGACGCTGCAAATGATAGCAGAGGGTCCTTGATTTGACAAGGAATGCAAAGTGATCCTGGTTTTCGTAGCCAAAGGGATATTTGAGGTAGTTGTAGTATTGTGACAGTATTGAAATTTCTGTCTATTTTTAGATTTTAAAAGGGTTTTGTCATCATCTAGCACTAACTTTAAGGGCTACGTTTAGATTACAGTAACTCACTTCTTAAGTGCACTGTTTTTTGAAGACTTCTTTATGTCAAAGGAAAAAGTTATCCATATTCCATAACACATGTTGCACAGTTGTCATGATTAAGTGAATTTAGGTATTTCAACATTAATGGACTTTACATTGACAAAATCTATTTTTTTCTATTTTTTTTTTCAAAATATGTTTTTTTAGACAAATTGCCAAATTCTGGCCAAAACTGTTGTTAATTTTAGGCCAAGTAGTAATTAGTTATCTTAAATAATAAAACACATTCCAAAGGATGCTTAATTAAATTTTTCTGAATTCCATATACACGCACATTATTATTTTTTTTTTTACCACACAACAGTAGCCTAGTTTCCATCCAGTTTTTACGCTGTTTTGTTTTCGAAAAAGAGAATTTGTGTAAAAAAATATTTGTCTCCAGCCTGTTTCCAACCAGCTGGCCTTTTACCAATAAAATGGTGTGTGTGATGACGTCATCCTTTAAAAAAAGTTGTTGCATAAGTTTTGGTGTATCGCGAAAACAAATTTCCCTTAAGCTGTTTCCATACATAATTTGACCTATTGCGCAAATCATATGCAAATAGTCTTATTCTTAATTCATAAAAAAAAACCATAGCCTATTATTAAATTATGTAGGCCTACATAAAAAATAACAAGTTTAATGAGTTTTCATGTTTTTGTACTTTGTTATAGACTATTTAGATAGTCCAGCATCAAGCAATAGGCTATTCATAAGCAGGTGTATTTTTTCTTGTTTTTTTTTTTTTTTTTTTCTTGATTACATTTTTTAGACTGTATTGGAATGGTAATTTAGGTTATTTTATTTCTCCTAACCGACAACCATTGAGCCATTATTAGATTAAGCTAAATTACAATTAAATTAAATTTGAATTGATACGTGGCTGCGACCATTAGAAATAGCCATTAAAAATAGCTTAATTTGTTTCAACAGAACTTGAGGATTCACATCACATCACGTGCAGAGCTTGTGCGAACAGAGAAAAACGTAAGCGATAAAAGAAAAAAAGGCTTTTGTGCTCTTGAAAGCAGCATCCAATTATTTACAGAAGCACAACTATTTTTTTTTGTGAATGTACACAAATAAAATTTATATTTAGAATAGTTTCGAATAATGTCTTATTCTTGAACGAGTATAGTAAGCTGTTTCTTTATAAAGAGAAAAAAATCGAGTGATCCTGTCGGCGCAGCACGCAGTAACGCATTAAACTACTAATTCTACACCTATAATATCCTGAACAAAATTAAGCCTAATAAAGTGTAACTTTCAAAGTATTAAAAAGATTTTAGATGCAATAATATTATGATTTAATGCGCTATTGAAAGGCTAAGGTGCTTTGACACGAGCAACACCATGAACACGGACGCTGCCAATAAGCTAATTCTTTTATGTGAAACTGCATTTATTTGCGTTAAAGCCCATTTTTTTTCGACAAAAGGTGTTTCCAAACATTTTTTTGCAACTTTTGAAGTATCGATATAGAATGCATGCGCTAAAGTTACCAGCGCTATGTCTGTAAAATATTTGAAGCGCTAAATTTTTTTCCGTAAAATTTCCTTGGATGGAAACCTGGCTTATCGCACTTGAATCTTTATAATGTGTAAGTGTCCTAAAATCAATCAGTGTTTTTCTGTTCAAAAATATTAACAACATAACAGACAACAGCATCTCTATTAGACTGTATTCTAAATAATATCTAAAATACTACAAAAAATTGGCTTGTGTTCCTGTAAGAAAAAGTTAGGAAAAAATGAGAAAACCAGCAGTAGCTAATGAAAAAGCAGGGGCAGGTTTCATCAACGTAGCCCATCAGGCCTGGAGGAGGCCTGTTACATCCACTTTTAGCCAAGCTGTCTGCTGTCGGAACATTTCATCTTTGATAATAATCCCAACAAATTGAATTTCCTTCTTGGTCTCTGCTTATGCATTCCTAAAGTCTTCTTGCAGTGGTACGGTCCGCTGGAGAGGGAGAATGCTGATGAGCCCCACACTGCCACTCCAGCTTCATGCACAGACAAATGGAAAGTGAAGGCTCCATTGAGCACACCTGGCAAAATAGGAAAGGTGGAGTAGACGGGAAAAGATGCCCGCACTCTACCTGTCTAACAGGCATCTGCCTGAGCCGCCCAGGGACCCGCAGCAGATGGGAAGGGTCTTTCTCTAGATGTAGCGTGCTTAAAGAGGCTCGTCTGAAACTACATCAAAATCCTGCCTTTATCTGATTTACCGTTCTTATGCTCATTAATAATGTTCATTTTGATTTTGAAGGAGGGTTGTTTGCGAATGGTGTGTCATTATGACATTGATAAGCAGAAGAGGATGTTTTCATTTCCTTACCGGGAGGTGAAGAGCTGATTTGGTGGAGTTGTACTTGTTTCTTTTCCTCCGCTTCCTATTTTTTTGTCTGCTTGATTTGATCCTATCTGAATGAGAATTTGTAGAGGACTCGTTGATATTCACAAGGACAGCCGTTCACATAGCATATCAAACAGAGCACGTCTCAAGAGCGACATACAGTCATTGTGAATTCCTCTCCAGATGTTTTGCTGGGAATACCTACGGCACTTATGCTAACACAATCAAGGTCCTTTTTGGCCTTTTTCATCAAGATGGACAACGTTAGTTGCAAACATAAGATAGCCGATCATGATGAGTGTGTACTTTTGTTGGCGGCAGATTTTCCTTGTGTACACTTCCTTTCACATGTTCGCTGGAGGAATGTGAGTGCACATTGTATGTTTACACCAGAAACATTTTGATCCTGAGGCGTAATCGCGCAAAGCATTGATTTAAAGGGGTCAAATTCTAGAAGTGGCTTTTTATTTATCCCCTAAAGTCCACTTAGAGAAGGGTGCAATTTAGTTAACCTTTCTTAGGCCCTTTTCAATACTGTACCTTTAAATATGGAATGGCAGCTCAGTTAAAAAATCTTTCTTAATGCCAAGGTTTTGGAGTTTGATTGCATCATTTACTGTGTAAATATATACTGTGCCCTCCGCTAATATTGGCACCCTTGATAGATCTGAGCAAAGATGGCTGTGAAAATAAATCTGCATTGTTTATCCTTTTGATCTTTCATTCAAAAATTTTACAAAATTCTAACCTACCATTGAATTAAAACAATTGAAATGTGGAGAACATCTCATTATGAAATAAATGTTTTTCTCCAAAACTTGTTGGCCACAATTATTGGCACCCCTAGAATTAAAAATATTAGAAATAAAATATTTACAATTCTGAACACTCCAGGGTGATTATATGAACATGAAAATATTCAGCCCTGGCTTCCTGTTTCACAGAAATATATATATATATATATATATATATATAGGAGGGAAAACACAGCCCAAATTCCCTTAATCATCAAGAATATATTTCTTACATGCTGCAAAAGATAATTGAGCTTCACAAATTAGTGAAGTGGCTTTAAAAAAAGAGCTAGAGCAGTGAAAATGTCCATTTCCACCATCAGGGAAATAATTAAGAATTTCCAATCAACATACAATGTTAGGAAACTGCCTGAAAGAGGACGTGTGTCTCTATCATCCTAATACAGGCGAGGAGTAGAGTTTGTGTGGCTAAAGAAGGTCCGAAAATTTTACAAAAAATTGTCAAACAGCCCCTACATAAGCACATGTTTTTTGGGAGGGTTTAAGAAAAATTCTCCTCGCTCTTCCAAAAACAATTTACAGCATGTTCAGTTGTTAGACAGGAATGGGACTGGCTTCTATGGTCAGAGGAAACTTTAAAAAATGTTTTTACAGTAGCTGCAAACACTCAAGATGGGCACAAAATGAAGCTTTTGCTACGACTGTCCCGATCCTCTGATCTGAACCCTCGAGTGAGGTGAACTAAAGAAGAGAACCAACATGGAGCTGGTGATCTAAAGGGTCTGGAGTGATTCTGGATGAAGGAATGGTCTCTTTTCTCTTATCAGGTGTTCTCCAATGGTAGGTTAGAATTTTGTTAATTTTTTTGAATGAAAGGTCAAAAGGATAAACAATGCAGATTTATTTTCACCTTTGACAGCCACCTTTGCTCAGATCTACCAAGGGTGCCAATATTAGTGGAGGGCACTGTATATGTATATATTTCTTGTATATTTTACATACTTAAATGATGAATACTTACAAACCTAGTATTTAGAGAGACCCTTTATAGTATTCATAAGTTGCAAAATGCTGAATAGATTTTGATATGCAAACGCAGCGAGTATATAGGCCTATATTGAGAATAGCATATTTACTGTACAGAGAGGAGGTTCTGTTTTGATGCACAGTTTTGCTGTCTGTACTGTATATATTACAGATAAAAAGTTTGGGGTCAGAAAGACATTAATACTTTTTGCAAGGCTACACTAAACTGATCAAAAGCGACAGCAAATGCATTTACAGTATCATGTTACAAAAGATTTATATTTCAGATAAATGCTGTTGTTTTGAACTTTCTATTCATCAAAGATTCCTGAAAAAAATCTCCTTTCCACAAAAATATTAAGCGGCACCACAGCAACTTTTATACTGTTTGAGCAGCATATTAGAATGATTTCTGGAGGATCATGTGACATTCAGCTTTAAGAATAGTTAGAATTCTAAATAAATGAATAGAAATTCTAGTACTATTTCACAGTTTATGTTTAGTTTATTACTTTAGACTCATCTTATAAAAGTAGCATTTTGAGATGAATCAAAAATCGTGAAAATCTACTAATGTTACAGCTACAAAGTTGTGAAATTTTATGGCAAGTCAAAATTGGGATGTTATTTCAACTTTTTTTATTTGCAGTGCAATTTCCATCAGTTGTTTGGTTGCAGTGTGATAGAAGCTTTGAAAAAAATTAATATTAGAGCATGTCTGCATAGAACATCAAGCTGTTCGCTTTCAAAAGAGCAAGGAAAACCCTGCTTTCCGTAAAATGTCCCTCTCAGAGTCTGAAGTAGACTGATCAAAAATTAAAAATTCATTCCCCCTCTCATCTTCACAGCATCAAATAAGAATAAGACACACAATGAGTGAGAGCCGAATCAAGCTGTCGGAGAAGAGCTTCTAGCTAAGTAGGTGAAACGCGCTCGATGAAAAATGGATTGATACTAACGGCTAAAAACTTTCTAACAAGGTGCTCCTCACCCCGGTGAGGACGATTAAACTTGGTTGCGCGGTTTCCTCACCACTCTTATTGCTTTTTTATATTTACAGCCAACCATAAGGCTACTAACATTTCACAGGTTTTATGTCGGTGCTGGAGGAATGAAATAAGAGGTGTGTCAAGTCTGGCACGTCCTTCGATGTTTGCAGTGAATGAAAGGATAGAACAACACAAACAGGGACTATCTTTGAACTCTTGAAGAGAGGCCATGCGTGTTTCGCTTGTGAGAATCAGAGCTCCTCATGTCTTCATGGCAAATATGTCCGTGGGGTTCAGTGCTTCCCAAAGCTTGGTCAAATGCCATGTGGGGGTGCTTTAGATTTAGGAGATTTAAATGCTTTAGAGGTGAAGAGGTTTCTGCTTCTGAGATGAAGAACTAGAGGAGGATGAACGTCAGTCTGACTGAATATTTTCAGTGCTAGCGCAGTCGGAGATTTATCTTAGAATGATTATCCATGATTAGCATTGAGTGTTTGCTTTAATTACTACAGCTCTTGATTGCTGCAAACCCTCAAGCTTAAGAAAACATTTTTGTGATGTGTTATTGAGATGAATATGAATGTTTTGTGAAGAAAGGAGGCCAGTAATGACATGTCTGCCTCTTTTATTTAGGCCGTAGTTAGAACACAGACTACAATAAATTACAACAACTACAAAATTTGTTGTAGTTTTAGCTTGAAGTCCATTGGAAGCAATATTAAATATGTGCTCTGAGTTTGTCACACTATGGAAAAATTAGTTATTAACCATCCAGCCAAATTGAAAGACAAATTGGTCAAATACCACTATAATTTAAATGCATGCACCCTCAAGCAGCTTAATTGAATTCACGCAGCCATACATTTATTACATTTATAATATGCAATTATGTATTAAAGGTATAGCTAGCTAGTAAATTGTAGGCTGTGGTAACTAACAGTAATGATAGTATAGTAACTCGTGATTGAGCAGGTGAACTACTGATGCTAAGTTATTATAGAAGGTGACAGGGCCATAGAGACCGCACCATAAGTCCTGAACACAAAAGCTTAATCGTCCAACTCCACAATTCAGGGTTTTTTTTGGGGGCTGTGTTTTCAGCAATACATGTTTCTGTGTTTAGAAACAGTTCTCTGAATGGCCTTTATACAGACTTTGAGCAAAAAGCATTCATAGGCTGTGGCTTTTTGTAGTTTACGGTAGTTGTGCAAAGTATGAAAAAACTAGAATTTAATTTTGCTTATTGATTGTTCATTTCATCTTTGAGCAACATATGGGCTCTCAGATTGTTCTTACAGAGAAATTCAAAGGATGTACCTCGAATACCCATGAGATAAAAGCTTCTCAACTCCCCAGAGAAGGAGCTCAGCAGGTGCTCCCATGAATTTTTATCATAGTACCCACACAGAGGAGATCTACTTCAGCATATGGTCCTTGCTTTTTGTGTCCTCCATTCTGGAGAGACAACTATAGTAAACCCATAAAACGGCCATAAAGCAATGGCCATCTTTCCTCGCCCACACCGGTCACTCAGATATTTCTCAATCGCTCTGACCTCAAGGACACTATGTCTCTCTCAGCTGTCACCTGAAGTCTCACTGGTCCTTGGACTCCATCTCCTCCTTTCATTCCATTTTTACAGGCCTCATTGATATGCTTCACAGCAGCTCGGCTGCATCTGTCTACATTCTCCACCATGTGCTCTACAGCAGGTTTGTGACCCCTTGACATTTCGCCCATTTAACTGAAACACAGCAATTCAGGAGCCAGCACATGTGCTTAAATTGACTGGATGTTGCTATATAAATGCAAACAAGTCGATTTATAGAAGTTGTATCTTTTTTTCTTTAACAAATTCATTTGCATTAATTGTTACATCCAGTTCAGGACTCTGTAGAGGCTAAGGAAGAAAAAAATCATTATATCTCTCAGAACATGCAAAACATGGCTTTCTTAATCAGTACTGGATTCATCTGCTGCCGCAACAAAATACCATCTCTTATATTAACTTCATATTTCCTAGTACATTGACAAATAGTGTTTATTTGTTGCGTGGATAAATCTAACTACTGTATATTTAGTGAGCTTTTTGAATAAAATTAGAAAGCATTTTGCCACCAGCGTAAGAAAAATAAGCTTACAGCAAAATGCATCTAATAAAACAAACATTATATTACGCTTCTCGAGTAAATCATCCTGATGTTTAGTTAATATTTTTCTCTTGTTTTCCAGTAAAAGATACAGAAAATGATTTTTTGCAGAGAGTGCATATCGGCTGAGACACACTTACATATTTCAGATGGTTTATACACTGTTTAAAAGAGCCATTACATGGCGCAATTGATTTGTCTGAGCTTTAGGGGAAATTCTGCGACGGCTGACAGAAGTCAGATTCACTACACCCAGGTGTCCTGGCTCTAAGTCGTCCTTTTTTTCCAAATCAAAGCTCTGAGCCTTGCTCTTGTGAAGTGTGGAGAAATCCACAGATGGAGGATTTAAAAGGTTTGCCACTGACTGTCTTTGGTTCTCCGGCGCTGTGAGGTGTCATGAAAGATTTCTCCGTCTTTGTAGAAACATGTTGCGATAACCTTTGCGTGATTGCTTCTGTTTGTTTGCTCACACTGAGGACCGGCCATAAACAGGCGTCTCTATCATTGTGGATTTACGTGAAGTTGACACCGCTGGTTGATATAAATTGAGGAACCGGTGACGGTCCTGCATATTGACTTCATCTTTGATGGTACATGACTTTGTGCCTGCGCCGGGTAGCGTTACAGCGAACTGGCGCCTTTTCTAACTGTACCTCTTTCATGTCTGCCTGCAGGTGATGTGGCCCCCTACTTCAAAACAGAGCCAGGACCTCCAGAGATCCACCTAGAAGGGAACCGTCTGGTCATGACCTGCCTGGCGGAGGGCAGCTGGCCTCTGGAGTTCAAATGGATGCTCAACAACACAGATACCACAGCCTTCTCCCCCGAGTACAAGTGAGTGCCAGCTTTCATCTTAAGGCTTTCTGGAGATGAGTCCTGCTCAAAACTGTCTCAAGGTTACAATGAGAGAGAACAGCAGAGGCTCACAGTTAATATGAGAGACAAAAAGTCTCATTTTAATCCCGCCTGCAGCTTTTCTTCTGTACAACCCGCACATTCATTCACTGTCCGTTGCAGGTATATTAAATTTGTTCAAAGCCTAACCATTAACCCTTCAAACAATATTCCTGTCCTGCTGTTGTCTATTATGAATCCGTTTAAGGAGTTTTACTTAAGTAATGTGTAGTTTTTATTTAAAAGCAGTTTGGCATTTAAAGAGCTTATTAAATATATAAAATTTTTTAAAAAGTGTTAAACATTTGATCTCTCAAAATATGAAGCTTGTGTTTTTGTTAAAGCGCTTACTTTCTTTCATCTGTACAAAGGTTTTTTCTTTCTTTCTGACAAATGAAGGTCACATTAAAACTGGACGTTTTAATCAGGCGTTCATTTATTTTTGTCACCGCTCTATTTGAAATGCCTGTTATGGATTTGATTGTATTACAATATAAGTTAATAAAACAACTGTTTAATTGAATAACAATTTGATAACAAAAACAATGAATGTCAAAAGCAAAGTCAAGGTTAATATAACTTTTGAGTTGAATAATTTATAGTGTGTTGAAATTAAAGTTGTGACAGTCTTCTCTTTTGTGACATATATCTAAATGAAATGTCATATCAAAGAATAAAGTGTAGAACGGGACTTGATTGTATCCACCAGTTTTTGACTGATTGTAGAAGGTGTCAGTGCTTGCTAATTTCTCTGGTCATTTAATGTGATATCTTGGAGAAAAAAATATATAACTGATAAAATACACCCCAAAAACATTGTTTAAATTGTCCAATTATCAGTGGCACCTATTTTCCCCCATTTTTACAAGATGTAATTTAAGTCTCAGGTGTCCCAAGAATATGTCTGTGAGGTTTCCGCTCAAAATACCCCACAGATCATTTATTAAATGCCTATTTTAAGAGAGAGAAACTGCTGCTCCCCGCCCCCTTTTCCAGAATAGAGCTGTTCCTTTACTGCTTGTAAATGACCTTCGATACAAACACAACATATGTTTGGTTTTGATTATCATGTCTATTGCAGTCTACCTATTTTTTGGTGAACTGTCCCTTTAATATGACCTAAACAATAAAATGAAAGCAGAAAACCACTCTGGAGTTAATAACTTCTATAGTTGTAATACGGAGACATATCTTGCGTGAATGCTTCATTTAGATGCTCTAGTGTGAAGGTAAACATGGCGGACTGTGTATGTGTGGCTCACTCAGGACGGGGTCTCTGCTAATTCAACAGATGTGGGCGGGGCTTGTAAAATGTGACATCACATTGTACAGATTGTATGAAAGACTTGTTCTGAGATTGAAAAATGGGGATGAGCAGTAGGGTGCTTGTGTACAACAGCATGTAAAACTTAATCATGCATAATGGGTGTCTTTTAATGATTCTTCTTTAAATACATTCTCATGCTAAGTCTGTTGAAGCACAGTATTTTAATGTTTCTTTCAAAGCAATGCCTTCCACTGTAATCGGATTACTGTCGATGCAGTTTTTGTTTGCTCTTACAAACCGAGAGACAGATGCTGTCGATGGAGCCTAACTTGTACTGATCCTGGAATTTGCTTTTAATAATAAAAAAAAATTACTAGAAGTAAAGTACATTCAAATCAAATTTTTAATTAACTTTTTTTTTTTCTTTCTTACTAGAGAGAGAGATTCCTCTAGTTTATGCAGTAGTACATTTAATCAACGATATAATTTCCTAGTTGAGGTCTCTCCATGCCTTGTGTTTAATTTCTCAGTAATGATAGCCTCTTAGCCTGACCTTTTTTAATCAGCGTACAGCCTCTGTAGCACTCAGCATTTCCTCAGACGTATAGAGTGTTAAAGCTGCTGAAGAATTGGCCCTACGGGTTCCTTCTGTCTTAATAGAAGAGTCTACAGCGCTGACCGGCTCTCTTTAGAGACGAATAATGCTTTCATTCGTTACCTGGATTGCACTGCCGACACCTGATTCACAGTTAATGTCAAATTTTACATGAAATATTTTGATTTATCTTCCGTTTAGGAGCCGTATGCATGCTAAAGTAGGTGTTTCACATCTTTGCTCCTACCCGTGTCAATTGTTTCTACGTTTTGTCCGTCTACAGAACTGGTTTGCTCTAATTGGTATTGCTTTTCTCATTATCTTTCATCACCTCAACAGCGCGCTCAGAGCTGCTGCCGTATTGCTGTTGAGTTTCTACGATGGAAGGAAACCACCACTGAGATGCACAAACGCACCGGATGGCATTTTCAGAGATGTAAACAGATTCGGCTAAGTAGTGAGCAACAGCGCATTAGTCATGTATTCAGAAATGCCATCAGATTTGAAAGCCCCAGCATTCACCACCTTTTCTTTTGGTCGAAGTGGCCTTTTGGCTGAAATCTGATGTTCGTCATCGTAGCTGGGCATGGAGAGGAGTTCCTGTTCGGCGTTTTGATGTGCTCTCTTCACGCTAATGTGCGAGCTGGCGAAAAAAAGGATAGTCGTGACTGCGAGGGTGAACCTTTTAAACCCGACCTCTCTAAATGGGAACGCGTTTGAGTCGAAAATCCTTGAATTTGTTGGCAAATAGCAGGGAACTGTTTCCTGCTTCTTTTTTTTTAATCATCCTGGGATGTGAATTAATGTTGTTGATTCTGTGTCTCTCTCTTAGGTACACCATCTCCTCTCTCCAGCGCTCCAATATGGGCATTTATCAGTGTGTGGTGAGAAACAGGATGGGCGCTCTGCTTCAGAGAAGAGCCGAGATACAAGTGGCATGTGAGTTGATGTAGATCATGCATGATGTTGTTGCATTGTAGTCTGTTCCTGTTCTGTGATGTCTTCAGACAACTCATACAGCTGTGGTCAAACTTTTACAAACAGAATGCATGTTATTTTTTATTTAGTACTGACCTGAATAAGATATTTCCCATAAAAGTTGTTTACATCTTAGTCCACAGGAGAAAATATGACCCCGTTCGTACGTCTACATTCGCTTGATTCTTAATACTGTGTTGGTACCTGGATTTCTTCAGAAAAATCCTTTAAGTTATCCAGCATCTTTTGAGTATGTGAACACTTTCCAACAATGACTGCATGATTTTCAGATCCATTTTTTTCTAACAGAGGACAACTGAGGGACTCTTACAAAAGGTTCAAACGGTCACAGATGCTCCAGAAGGAATTACCATGCGTTAAGGGAACGTGAAAAGGAGGTGAAAACATTTGAACAGAATTAATTATTTTGCCAAAATATCATATTTCTTCAAGTAGTACTACCCTTCAGGAGCTACAGAAGATACTTATATGTTTCCCAGTAGACTAAATAAGTACAATTTACCCAGATCTTCACAATCAAAAGGTTTTTACCCCCGCGGTGAATACATTGTTTTTCCTGCTGGAGTATCAGTGAGAGTTTGGACTGTAATAGTAGTATATGAGTGCCTCAGTTGTCCTCAGTGTGAAAAGATGGATCTCAAAATCATACAGTCATTGTTGGAAATGGTTCAAATATGTAAATGATTCTTGAAAACCAACAAATTTGGGGGTCCTGAAGGGTTTTTCTGAAGAACAGTGGGCAGTTTAACTGTTCAGGAAAAACAAGTGCAATTTGTACAACACATGAGCAATTTCCAGTTTAACATATTAGCAAATGTATTTCTGTGATGACAAATCTGACTTTTTAGCCCCATTACTCCAGTCTTCAGTGTAACAAAATCCTTCTGAATCTGGATTCTTTGATGAATAGAAAGTTCAAAAGAACAGCATAAATCTTTTGTAACGCGATAAATGCCTTTACTATAATTTTTGATATTTTAAGTGCATTCTTGCTGAATAAAAAGTATTAATTCTTTCCAAAAAATATCTTACTGACCTCAAACGTTTTAACGGTAGATATATATAATTTTATGGTGCTTTTGCATCCTTTCTCAGTCTTTTTTTAGTAAAGAAAAAATGAAAAAAGTAGATTCTCTTTCTTGCACTTACATGTGAAGACCTGAATGATACCTCTTAAAAGTTCCCAGATATGCTTTGGATAAGACAGGGATTACACTGAATGAAAAGATGGCTGTGGTAGAAAAACTGACTTGCTGGCTTGGACCTTTACTCTAGCGTTTAAAACATGCTCTAAAGGTTCACACTGACCCAGACTGACTGTTCCAGACACTTCAGCATTTCAGCCCAGAAAAACATCCAGCCATGATCGAGTTTCTACAAAACAGGCGTTTATGCTAGATATAAAAATTTGTAATTATTTTAAGATAATTATAAATGATGTTTTTTCTCATTTACTTTAGCTGACAAGATTACAATATGTCATGTTTACATTAGTTTATGTCATGATATAGTGCTGAGCAATTACACTGTGTGTTATATATAAAAAATATACAAAAAAAAACAGGCAAGTGGACAGGGACACATTATAAACATTTACAGTATATTAGGGGGCTGTTGAACTCTTGAATGTTTGTAGGGAAATGCAGGGCTAAAGTAATTCCAGGCAGTCTGACCGCATTACATGTCTATATTAATTCGATATTTCAAGGGTCCTTACAGCCTAAAACAGCAAAAGAAGAAAAACCCACAACACTGACCAAACAAATATATATACTGTAGTAAACAACAAGATAAAAACAACTACCACACAGTTCTGTTTTTTTCTTCTAAAAATCTGTCAGGTCAGTGCAAGTTTATCTTATTTATGGATATTGTTTACTGGCTGCATTTGTTTTTGCCTTTTTAAAACCAGAAATAAAAACTTTTAAGCACTTTAAATCAATGTGAAAACTGCACCGCTGGAATGTGTCACCAAATTGAGTGTGCTAGACTTGCTTTTGTTCTGCATGGTGATGCAATCTTGTGTTGCTGTATGCCATGAATAAATGTTTGAATAAATGTTTCTGATTAAATACCTCTGCAGTTTGTACCCAAAAGCCTCCTGAATGTATCATCAGGGTTGCTTTGTTTGGTGAACAGAAGTTCTACCGTTTTTGTAATAAGATCGCTGACTTTCTTCTCACAGATATGGGAGACTTTCTCGACAACGACCAAAGAAAAACAGTGACACAGGGCCGGGCTGCCATCCTAAACTCCCCAGCGGTCAGTTGCTTCCCGCGGCCACAGGTGACATGGTTCAGGGACGGCTACAAGATCATTCCCAGCAACAGAGTGTAAGTAGAGCTTAATTGCTTGTCTAATCTTTAAACCTGAACGCCTGCTCATTAGGAAAGTTCTGGGTGACCCAGCAAAGGTCCCTGTGGCTTTGGGTTCACGTAAGAGATGTAATTACCTTTGGTGTTCACGCTTAATCCCTCCGGGCATCCATTTACGGTGGCCCACAATGGAAAATGCTGGGAAAAAACAGAGAGAGGCACTTCAGCCAGTGGTGCAGAAGGCATGGATACCAGCTTTCTTTGAGTGTGTGCGCGAGTGTTTTTCTCCCACCGCCTTGTCACAGAAGTGCAATTAATGCCTGTTCTCGGCCCTTCTTTAATCTTGCTACGGTAGTTCTTCATTGCCTTTTTCTAATTAGCAGCTCACCAAGGCTGAGATCGACGAGGCTGATCCGATTCGCCGTTATCAGTCAAGTGTCTTTCATTCCGACGAGACCCAAATAAAACTCCACCGCTGAGACACATCTAATGACTCACCTTTCACTTCACGCATATAGCGGTGGGCCCATTTGAGAATTGCATTTGATTTTGGCAGAAGGTGTAATTGAAAAGTAAGCAGGCTAACGCAGGTAAATTTAGAAATAGACTCTGGGTAGTAATGATTTGCATTCGTTCCGTTTGGCTTTCGGGCTTGGATTGATTAGTTAGGTCGACGTTCAGGCAGTTTTACTTTCAATAAAACCACTCGAAGTGAGCTGTAGAGCTGTTGTCTTGCTTCTGTGATTCCATTTACACCTGGAATTATTATACGTCTCGTTGATCCAATCGCATGTGGACAACCAATCACCGTGTGTGATCTAATTAGTCATGCCTCATGAGTAGACAGAAACACATGAGACAAATCACATTCGTTGTGTAAACGTCAATCTATCGTGAACATTTTGCCCTGCCTGCTGAGGTCAGGAAGACCAGTGTCAGGGGGGTTACTAAGAAAACACTGAATTTATCAAAGGTGACATTAAAGATATTAAGAATGTTGCTAAAAACTTTCTATTCATCAAATAGAATATAATTTTTTTTTTCTGTTCAACAATATCAAACAGCATACTGCTGTCACATTGATAATAAATGTTCTTCAGCTGCAAAACGGCATATTAAAATGATTTCTGAAGGATCATGTGACATTGAAGAATGGAGTAATGGTGTTGAAAATTCAGCTTTGCCATCAAAGAAATAAATTACATCTTAAAATAGATTAAATAGAAAACTGTTATTTTAAATTGTAGTAATATTTCACAATCTTACTGTTCTTACTGCATTTTTTATTTAAATATAATATTAAAATGTAAAATATGAGAAAATAAATGAATGTTTAAACATAATTTCGAGAGGATCGCTAAACGAATAATCATACACAGCTGATGGCCCATTACCT
>JAUMHR010000045.1:8651664-8690663 GCA_032361145.1 Enteromius fasciolatus
GAACTCTTGCCCACGCTAGGGCTCCGTACATTAGGGTTCGGAGTTCGCCGCTCTCCCGGCTCGCTCCCCAGACAGCACGCCAAATTTGCTTATTCATTATGAGGAAAGCGTGAACTCTTGAAATAAGAATAAAGAGTCATTCATTTGCTTATTGATTTTTTTTATTGATTTTTAATTTTTTGTGTCAGCTGGTCTTAAGAAGCACAATTTATGACACCACTGTTGCCAGATTTCATTCCTGATTTTGAAATATTTTAATCAAATGTAATATCAAAAAGCAGTTACACAGATTGCAATACTTTCAAAATGAACTGTAATTGTATGTCTGGAAATTGCTGCAGGGCTGTTACAAAAATTGCCGGCCAGTGAGCTGGTTTGCTTTACAGGAACTTTTGGGAAAGTGTACAACCGTCAACGACGCCCAGACCATCAGATTTCGATCATATGTAGTTTTACGCATATAACTTGTGTTCTTCTGAAGTCAAATTGTACGTTGGATTGAAAGACATGCTGGAAGGTGGATATATACGGGCCCATCGTAGATGTAGTTAAGGCGGTTGGCTACACGCCAGCTCAATAATTGGACCGATGCTCTCCTGCCAGTGCTTTGACAGAATATTGCATCATGACAGAAAGCAGGGGCACATACATAAAATCAATATGCCACTGCTGACGATGTTCACTGCCGCATATATGCAACCAAGGGAATCTGTACCTTTGGGATCCTGGCGTTTTTCCCAGAAAGCGTTGTTACTTTGACCTTATTCGCAGCCCAGCTGGTGTCTGCGGCATCCAGACTCGAACCCAGAAGCTCACTCAGCCCAGAGGATGGCAGACTAATATCAAGCAATCATACATCCAGCCAAGCCCATTAGCGCACTATTGGATGTGATGTCACATCCTTAATTGTTCTGTGGCAGCGGCTGAAGCAATGCAATCAGCTTAGCCATTTAAACTGGCACTATGTGTTACTGGGCAAAATCCCCAGGATGGACTTTGGGCTGCACTTCATAAGCACTTGACTGGCACGGTCATTACATTAACTGCCCTTGTAGGATCAAAGTTTATCTATGTGCTAGGATCTACAGCTCTGATTCAATATTAACATGGATAAACATGCCACAGCATAAATCTATTTGTGAGTCTCTTATGATGGTTTCCTTCACAGAAATGATAAATGCTGCTTTGCAAAATACTAATGTCTTCTAAGAGTGGAGTTGAGGAAATCAGTGGCTCTTTGTTGAGGTTTCCCTCATCAAACCTTTATATGCTCGGTACAGACAAATAAACTAGTTTAATCAATGGAAAGAGGTACCCAAAATAACACTGTTGTTGAATTGATAAGCTTAATAATGATACCAACATGGACTGCGGTCAGTCTGCTCTGGAGTTTCTGAGAGGTCAAATAGAAGACTATTTCTGTCATATTTGCTCTGATTAATCAAAATGATATGTAGACCAGAACTTCAACACTAAAATATACAGTGGCCTATTAAAGTATTATAGTAGTCTGATTAAAAATAGTAGGTACGACTGGGTAAGTTGCCCCCCGGACTACACAAAACCTCATCTCAGCACTTTTGATGAATGGCTACACTATTTTTAATTTTATCATTTCATTTTAATATCAACATTTGTGAGATTTAGTTGAAGCATTACTGATCTAATTTTGCAAAATGGTGATCTATGGCATATTATTTTGAATATCAAAGTTTTTGTCTGTTAATGAGGGCTTTATTAGCACATCAGTGGTATTAGACTTGTGGAGTAAACATTTTTGTTTTGAAGTAAAAAGCTAAAATTAGAGTCTCTTAGGGTCTGATGTAAGAATGGCATCCCGGAATTGGCACAGAAGGCCTCAGGTTTGTTAGATGTCATTTCGTCATTTAATACTTATTGTAATATAATGGAATAAATAGTCAGCATTTTCATGGATTAGAAGTACATTTCAGAAAGCTTTCTTGATTTGAAGCTGTATTGTTACTGTCATGTCGGTGCATAGGCAAAGCACAGAGAGGTTCGTTGTAGTGAAGAAACATATTTAATATTTACAAAAACGCAGGAGCAGGTTACACATACACTTAACTCAGACGAGAACCGACAAACACTGAAAGACAGGAAGCAACTTATAAAGGAAGGGAAATCAATGATAATGAACGAGACACACCTGAACAGACTAACTAATCACACAGAACTGGGTCATGGGGAAAAAACAAAGAGCACATGGGGAAAACACGACAGAGAACGTCCATACATGTGACATATCGCCCCCTCCCGGATAGGCGTGTCCTCACGACGTAGATAACCACAGAGGAGGGAGGGCGGGGGCTCTGGAGGAGGGCGTAGAGTGAAAAAGAGAAAAATAACAAAAAGCAAAAAACAAGAGCGTTCCCAAGTCCATGGAGATGCTGAAGGTGGGAGGAGCCAATCAAATCCCCTTCTACCCACTATAAATAGCCCGTCCTCTTTCCTTCCACCCCCTGCCTTTTACGCATCCCTCCTCCACCCCTTCTCCGTCATTCAGCTGCTCTCGCGCCTTCTTTTCCGGGGGGCATGAAAAGACCGAGACGGACGCCGAGCTCTAGCCCTGGCTAGGGTTCGAGCCTTTAGGGTTCGGTGTCCGCCGTCCTCCCGGCTCGCCCCCCGGACAGTACGCCACATATGCTAAACTTTATCTAAATTTAAATTGTAGTTTTGACCGTATCTCTACACCTAAACCTAACCTTACCCATAAGTAATGCCTAAAATCATATTTAATGATATATGACTGACACTGATGTACAAGCACCAAACACCGATTGTAAGCCAAAACTATGAACTGGTTCTTGAAATCTGATTGGCTAATCACAGTGTTGTTCCAGGGTCAATAAAGATGTTGATTCACACGTCGATCTCAGCAAAAATCAGGTTCTTAAGAACTAAGTATTCTTAGCTTTTCTTTTCTCAGTCTTTTTCTTTCTTGCAATTACTTGTAATCCAAGACCAGGTGATAATTGGCAAATGTGTGAAGTCCTTCATATTACTAATGGACATGGATAATTCAAGGTGTGATAACACTAGATTTTGCTCTTCATTCATAAATGTTTATTGAACAGCATATCAGCATATTAGAAGGATTTCTGAAGGATCATGTGACTCATGTGGCTGCTGAAAGTTCAGCTTTAATTTCAATAGAATAAATTACATTTTTGAAAACACAAAACTACTGTTTTTAGTCAAATGCAGCATTGGTGGACATATTATATTCTAAAATGCTATATTAGTTATGTTTTTTTAAAATAACATATAAAAAATAAATCCTAGACCATAACATAATATCCTGCTGCTCATATCTGTCACAGAGACTGAAATAAAGCCTAGCGTGAGCACACAAGCATACAATTCACAACAATATTTCTGTTGTTTATACTTTGAAACATAACAAATGTCTTTTACTGTGAAACACTTTGCTCGGAAAAATGCCATTGTGCCATGCATCTTTAAAATAAATGGCTGGCTGATTTGATATTTTGTATCGAGCGCAATCACACATGCATATTTACGCGAGTGGCTCGAGTGTCCAAAAAGCAACTTTTCATTCATTCTCAAGCTGTCCATTTGAAATTCCGGTGTGAAAATGCATCTCATTGAAATGTGGAAAGCAGAGGCACCATTCAGTGAAAGCAGCTTGAGGCGGTCATATTTATTTCAGTAGGGCTTCATTGCAAATGCTCGTTTCCTTTGCCCTGCAGATCTTTGTTTTCTCGCAATCAGCATTATGAATTGTTGAGCTGTGTAGTCAATATATTAATCCAACTCTGTTTGAACATTCCCTGATGAAAAGAGATTTTTAGTAACTTCATCACACGCCGCTGTGCAGTATCTCAGCGTTATTATTTCTCAAGCTCTGTCTTTCCTGGTTTCGGTTTTTCGGTGGCCTCAGAAAGGTCCCTTTGGTCTGTTAATGTAGCATGAAATAAGCGTCCGTATGGACGGGCGATGCAGCTCTGTGTGATTCCTATCGCATCCGCGTGCTGAGGGATAACTCTGCCGCAATCCAAATGGTACACAGTTATTATTTTTTTTACTCCTCTTCTGTGTGGTTACGGCTTCTCCTTTCCCATCTACCCTAGTTTTTTTTTTTTTTTTTTTGGTCGTCTTTTCTTCTCTTTGAGCCACACAAAGGCAAAAAGTTGTTAAAGCAGAGAGGTCCAGAGGTGAATGCCAACGCAGGGGAGGACAGCGAAGCACGGGCCTTTGAAAGTCACTCTTATTGTTCCACACTGGCTTCCCCTTTAGACAGCATGAAACTTTCATGATGGCGATAATTACCCCATTGGTGAGAAGTGCTTTCTGTTGCCACTGCAGATGAAAGTAGCAGGTTGGAAATAAGATATTGTGTCTACCTCTCATCGCTTTGTCCTTGCAGCCTCCTCTACCTTGCTGAATTTTTCATCATTCATTATTTGAGATCTTTGATGTTTCCACCCATTACGAGCTATTCAGGCTCCCATCGCGCTCAGCACATAAAACGGCTTCCACGCTAGACTCATCCTGTCCCAAGTACCACCAGCAAGAAACCAGACAATAAAGGAAGTGCTCACAGGAAGCCGATTATTTTCCTCTGTACTAGCAGCGGGGCTGTGGTGTTTGTGTGGTGACAGCGATAGCAGCCGTGTACGGTGTTTCTGCTCCACCATGTGTGCATCTCTTTTCGACAAGAGACTTGACAACCGCAGACTTCTGCGTGTTTTGGCACTTGTGTACACCAAATTACACTTGCCACAAGCTTTTCAGTGTACCTGTGTTCTGAACTAGTAAAACTGATCACTGTGTTCTTGCCTGAAAGAGTCACTGGTCCCAAAACTTTTGAAAAAACACAGTTTTAGTTCATTAGAGTTTGAGCAAATAGTGATAGAATTATTATTAGTAGTAGTAGTATTGAAATTTTTGCATTTAATTAGTATTTATTTATATCCTGATATTAGCCAATAATAAAGATGTTTCTAAAAGAAGTAGGAAGAGCAAACTGTATTATTATTATTAGATTAAATATAATCATTTATATGCATTTTTATATTTATTTTATTGTTTTAATAACACATGAGCTTAGTAAAGAATTATGAATAATAGTCTTATTATTAATAGTAGTATTATTAATAGAGCATTCATTTAATTGTTTCACGTCTTTATTTACATTTTTATTGTGAACAGAGTCGAAAAACAAGCAAGGGTCGAAATACCAGTTCACTGAGTCCTTTGGAGAAAAGCAGAGGGGAAGTCCAGGTCCAGGCGAAGATTGTCAACGGGAAATCCAACGAGCAAAACAATTAAATCCAAGAACACGAGAGAAACGAACAATAGACCATGACGAAAACTAAACAAACGCCAGCTTATATGCTTATATGCAATGACATAAAAGTCCGGGTACAACATCTAGAACGGAGAGCATAAAATCATAATAAGAGTCCTGGAGTGAAAAACAGAGAGAAAACACATAACAGCAGTCCTGGGCGCTGGAGTGCCCACCAATGGTCTGGATGGGCACATCCAGCTGAACATTACAGATACATTTTTTGTCATATATTATACAGATCTGACACTGAAACATGAGCTTGACAAGGTTTATTATAATAGGAATTGCAGCAAGTCATTTTATTATTATTATTATTAGAATTAGAATTTTACGCTATTTCAGGCTTTTTTTTTCATTGAAGTAAATAGGAGTTGACTAGAAAATAGCATTACAGAGATCTGCTGAGTGGACTGATTTGCTTTAAAAGGGCTTTAGCAAAACCAGAAACTGTCAAGGAAGCCATTTTCGAGCTTTTTGGAGTCTGAATTTTCAGGAATATGCTCTGCTGAAAAGAATGAGATATCAGATTTGTTCTGAGCTGAATTGTGCCTGTAATGCGTTTGTGATTTGCTGTTATTATTTCAAATCAAGTTAGCTAGCTTTTTTCAGCTGTTGTCATCATTCCTTGCTCTCTTCTCCACAGGTAGTTAATGCTGTGTTAGACAAATGTAACCAGGAGGAGTTGACATGATTGAGAAATACGCCTCTGTCCTGTCACTCACGGGAGGGTTGGAGCCCTTGCCCTTTGCTCATATTCTCGCCGAATGGACACGTCCGTTTTGAATCAATGTGGTTTGGCTTTGAGGAGTCAAATGAAAAATGACATAGGCTTGGCTAATTTGATAGAGGCCGTTTATGTGGCCTGGTTTTAATACACCTGCTGGCTGGTAGGGCCCCTTTATGAAGTTAATTATTGAGAGCCATCATCAGTCATTTGGGGCGTCTGTGGGGTGAGCCTGTTCTAGCCCAAGGCTTCTGCCCACATTTATCTTCATCCACTCCCTCCTTCACTCTTAAATAAATTAGTCTGTTGTCACTGCTAAAGCTGAGGCCCAGACAATCCAGTCAAGGCACTTTCTGCAAGTAGGGTACAGTTGGTGTCCCAATATTTTTATTTTTGAGCATTAATGTTTCTATGGTTTTGGACTGCCCCATCTTAGATGTCTTCTTTACTTTATTCAACAATGACAAATATCCTACATTTTTTTATTTTACATAATATTTAACTGTGTTACAATTTCTATATTAAACCAGTTTATTTTAGACTAAAATTAGACTTAAATAAACAGTAAATTAGGCTAAATTACTTCCTTTTTATTGTCATTTTATTTTGTTTTTAATTGATTTACATTTTTTTTTAATAAAGTTTGAATTTAATTTAAATTCATAAAAAAATAAATAAATAAAGTATGTGTATTGCTGAAATATTTTACTAACATATTATGACTATTGTAAAATTATAAATGTAATCCTCCATGAAAAGTAGCAGATTTTAACCAGCAAATGTTAGCACTTTTTATGATTTTTTGCCTTTCCTATCTCAGATATCTTCTTAAAGGAATCATAACTCTGTTGTTAATTGATAAAATATTTAACTGTATTTCACTTTTTTGCATAAAAACTATAATATTTTTCAAACGTAATTTTGTATTACATTTATAGTGCTAAAATATTATCCAAAATAATTATACAACTCTTATACAATTATATTCTGGAGTGAAAAGCAGCAGAATTTAAACAGCAAATGTTTTCATTTTTAAGATGCATTTTTGCCTTTTATGTCTCAGATACTTTCTCTACTATATCCAACTCTGCAAATGTCATAATGTCATAAATATGTTTTTAAATACTATAACATTTAACTAGTGTAGGACTATGTGTCCTACACTCTAAGAAATAAAGATATCGCACCTCCCTCCCTTCGTGGATTAAGCATTTTCTTTAACTGACCATTTTGAAAATGGAAAATAAGTTTTTCAAGGTTTGAAAGCAGATTTTTGCCTTCTTTATGGCACTGAGTCACCTGCAGGAACACTGTCAGAATCCATACAAAAGTTATTTTTGATTAAAGCCTCTTTGAGGCCTGTGGTGTCTGCGGGTAGAGTTGCAGTTGGTCTCACAATGCCGCTGAGTGACAATCAGCCTGCCCTCGTCTCTGCTTTCACACCTCTGACGGTGAAATAATGCAGCCGGAGGAAGAGGACAATGCACAACAACGTCAAATCAGAAGTCAGCACATATAGCACTCGACCTGCAGACTAGTAAACAAGAGGAAAAGAGATGCAAGTAGCAGATTAAAAAAAAGGAGTAATAAAAATGTGAACGAAGGGCCTGTCCTTATCTCCTGTGTACAGTCTCACTCACGGCCGATAGGAAGCTTGTTAGACACCAATAAAGAAATGTTTGGACTGCTCACAGGCGGAAAGGGTTTGTGTATTTGAGAGCAATTTGTGTGTGTCTGCTTACTGGCAGCTCTGTTGGAGCTGAAGTGTGATTAAATGTTGCTAAAGAATTATCATTGACTCCAATTACACATTAATCAGGACCAGTATTGAGCCGAAACACGAATGATAGATAATTGCCTTTTCACTGGCTATTCCAGAGAAGGTGTCGGATTACACATTAAAATAAAGAAGAAATGCCACCACTAAGGTGCATTATTGAGCAATTGCTAAATTGACAGGAATCTTGAGAATGCAGAGAAATTTAATTTTCATGATTGATTGGCCTGAGAAATGGTAAGAATTGTCTCATGATCCCTTGACACTTTTATATAGCGAAGGCTGGAGCTTGGCATTGTAGCAGGAATGACTCTCTATTGCCCTATTTGGGGTGTAATTGTTTTACATGTTGACATGATGCAATTTCAGCATTAATAGGTGTTACTCACCGATTTTATTGCCTTTCCCCCCCTCCTTTTACCACCCAGGAGATATTCATGGACGAATTACTTACTGCTTTTTGACAAACACTGTGGTCATGTGGTAATTTTATTCCTGATCGATTTGTCAACTCTGGGTTTGCATAGAGTAATTGGCCCAAAAGTCAATCCAAATGCATATGTTTTATTATGGAGGAACCATGTAAATTGCCATATTTTTGCCCTCTGGACTTTTGGAAATTATACTCTCTAAAAACACATTATATATAAAAACACATTGTAGATTTTATATGCACCACAGGAGACTTTTTTTGTCTGTATAGTGTCATTTTCCATATACTGTATATGTTGCAATATTGTGAAATATTATTACAATGTAAATGAACTTATCTGTTGTAATAGATTTAATAGATTAAAATGGAGTTTATTCCCGTGATGGCAAAATTTTAACATGATCCTTTAGAAATCAATGCAATATGCTGATATGCAGCTCAAGAAACATTTATTTTTATTATTTTTAGCCCTGTATTATTATTAAATGTTTAATATTTCTATTTTTATATTTATTAGTAAACAAGTACACTAGCATTTAAAAACAAAAAATTACTGGGTTGATAATTAATAGTAAAAGATTGGGGCTTAGTTGTCATTTCTGTTAACAGTTATTATAATATTAATGGTTTGGAATTGTTATGTTTTGTGAGGATGAATATAAATCTTTGATGCAAGTTTTGAGTTTTTATATAGCAAAAAGAAAAAATGTTACTCCGAATAAAAATCCGTCCGACTATTGCTTTTAGCAGTAGTTGAAATGTCTGCTTTTCAAAAAGCATCTCAGAAGTCACTACAGATTATGCCTAGTTCACTACCCGCATTCAGCAGAGGAAAAACTGGACTAGACTGGCTAGACGTGTGAACGAAAGAGACGTTCTGTGTTTGCTGGAAAAAATGAAAAGGAAGATATCCATCTTCAGCATGTTTATCCCTTATCCTGCTTTTCACTGAGCGACCAGCTCTGTCAGTCAATCCTGTTATGAGGCGCACTCTCGCTCAGCCCCCATTTCATGTCAGAAGACGCACGCGCCCATCTCTGCGACGGCTGGCGACAGAAGTGTGTGGGTAGACAGAAAGCAATCTGTTCTGAAAAGGAAGATCAAGCTCAAGATTTCATGTGTGACATATTGAAACACTCCAATGTGTCGCAGGGACGGTGTGTTCGGCGGTGTGCAGCTGCAGACAGTGGCCCAGAGTTCATTGTGATGAGGCGGATTAATTTAGTCCTAAAGACGAGTGTGGAAATGTCAACGTATTATGAAGAGCTGACTTTTCTCTAACTGAAATCTCATCTGCGCAATTAGTTGCCTGTTGAAAGCGTAATTCACTCCTGGAAAATAGAGAGTGTCCATCCATCTTTGACAACGCAGCCATTTGGCTTTCATTGCAAATAATACAGTTGCTACGAGTGTATGTGCTTTGTGATGGCCTTTTAGCCTTTTAACAAGGAGTCCATTACTGCTCCCAGCATTAAAAAACGACCTGTTCACCTCTCTAAATTGAGAAGAAGAAAAAAATACACCATCTTTAATTTTGAAGAATGGGATATTTTGGGAAACCAATGGCCCGGCTGTACCTGATTCTGCATTAACTATTAAGTATTGCAATTAATTCCCAGATCCATTTGTCATGCAAATAGACCAGTGAATAATGCATACGTTTCGGCTCATAAATAACTAATTTATGCAATTGCACAGCACTTTTTAAGATAAATATAATTAAAGGTCAATAGCGATTACATAAACACTGTGAACTTTCAACGTGTTTAAATGTTAAATCTGGGCCTGCTTGCCAGATCGGTAGAAAAGCAAAGCACAAAAAAAGAACTTTTAATTGCTGATAATTGGTTCCAGACACTTTTTCACTCCAGACCGCTGGAAATACCTGTTTAGCTTTGCGTCGGAAGGCTTTTAAGTCTTAACGCGCTTACCAAAGCGTATGTTAGCTGGAGGCCGGCTTCCAGGCAATCAATTTTATAATTGAATTAGAGTGAATGCTACGGCGGGTTTTGACACACGGGGTTGTTGTGTCTGTCCATCTGTCGCACCGCGGCGGTTCTGCCGGAGCAGGAAAAGAAGCCGTATCCTGCGGTGTCCAAAGCTGCTAGATAGATCAAGATTCACGGCTCATGCACCTGAATACTGCCGCTCGATGGCTATAGGCCAGCCATGCTGTCTTGAACTCTGAGCTTTGAGCTTTTAATCAGTCTTTCCTGTGTGTTTCAGAGGAAAACAGAGGGGTGCAGGGACCACTTAGAGGGCCACAGGATGACTGAACTATTCAAATGATCATTATTGACTATTATTGTTGTGGTTAGTTATTAAATGTAAAAAAAGAAATGCACTCAGCCTTCATCCATGTATGATGAAGATGAGTTTGTTTCTTTATCGAGCACTGCATGCGCCTTAAATATAGGCCTTAGGCCAGCCCTGGTCCTAAACACTCAGGCCCTACCTAGCTCGGTCCTTGTTCGACAGCTTATCAGAATTACCTGCCCAAGCCACCACTAAAACCTATTATAATCGTAAGCATAATCATAATCCATAAAGATGCACTTCTCTCTAAAGCAGGGGTAGGAAACTTTGATCCTGGAGGGCTGGTGTCCTTGCACAGTTTTGTCCAATCAACGTCTTCAGGATGCAGTTAGGTTTTTTTTTTCAGGGTTTTTAAGGGTTGGAGCGAAACTCTGCAGAAGAGTGGCCCTTCGGGATCAACGTTCCTCAACCCTGCTCTAAAAGCACGTCTAATAAAGAGATGGCAAGTCAGGATTGGCAACTTCATCCTTGCGACACAGACTCGGAAAACACTTGCTATTAGTAAATAATTAAAATATCTCCTTACTATTTCCCCCGACGTCTTTCATGGAAATTACTTTTGCTGTGGCTTTGCAGCATGGTTTAGCCTATTGCATGCATTTGAATATAGGACCCTTTAGCTTCAATGACTTGACAGGAAAATTGTCCTGAAGCCTAAAAAGCCGGGGCCCGATGGACCCAGGCTGAAATGCAGGGCTCTAGTTTTTTCATCTTAACAGATTTGGATAAATTTGAAATAACATCACTTGTAAAACTGTTTTGGACCATTTTTGCTTGTAAACAGTGGTTGATCAGTCCCATATTTTTCTCCTGATTCAGATGAGAGTTTCATTAGAGAAAGCAACATTATGCATAGAGGAGTCGAAATTTAGCTGGAAGCAATGCTTTGAAATAATAAAAAAAAAGGCTTTCTAAATAAATTTCTTTCTTACAAACATTTCACTTCACAAGACGTTAACTGATGAACTGGAGTCTTGTGAATGTATCAGTTGTTTAGACTTTTATTCTGACGGCACCCATTCACTGTATAAGATCCATTGATGAGCATGTGATGCAAAGCAAAAAATGTTCAGTATGTTTATCTATCTATCTATCTACTGTATCTATCTATCAGTTAGCATGGACTTGGCTAATACACCTTGGCACTAACTGCGTAGAAAAAAACCACGTAGATTTTAGCAGTACAAGCATTTCGCTACTTTTCATTTAAATGTTCAGCGCACAGACTTAATGACCTCATAAGTCAGGGACTTTAATCTACTTTATAAGCGGTTAAGCGACTATTGCACTCGGGTTCATTTGAGTTAAGCATGCACTACAAACAAAGCAATATGTTACATGTGCGCCGCAATTAGCGACTTGCTTTTACTAAGAACGGTGTAATTCTTTTTAATCCTGTACATTTGCTCAAGGTTGCCGCTCTCTCGCTGTGCGTTTTGTGCCGCTAACAGGGAACAAGCATCTGTCTGTGTCATTGACTGGTTGTTGTGCAACGCTTCGACAGAAAGCCACATTTCCCACCTCCTGTTGACTTCGTGCATCTAACGACTTAGAGTAAAATGAAGAAGCACCGCAGCGGTTTTTGGGCTGCTCTCTTGGCAGGTCAAGACAAGCCTGGCAGACTACACCCATTATCAGTTTTCCTGCTCTTGCTACTTTTAAGCGTACTGGCGCAGTGAAGTTAGTGTCTTAGCGGTGATGCGGTCAGGGAATTCTGTCTGCAGCTTTTTGAAACGTGTCATTGGTGTGATAAGCGCTCGCTTCTGTGAGTAACAAAGGGAAAAAACAGTTCACGCTCCAAACCTTTAATTACATGTTTGGTGATGTGCAAAGATTACAATGATTTCAGTAAACACTGTTTTTCATGTTGGTGCAGGCTAAATGGCTTTTTTTGGGACGGATCTAATTATCACTCGTGTTGCCCAAGTCCCACAAAAGAAGGTGTTGTCCAATAATGCACTTGGCAAGACTAAGCAGTGCATTTTTCAGTTTAGATGAGCGCCTCTGCTTTACTCAGTGCAACGTTTACTACTTTTTTGTGTGGGGGGGGGCATTTATAGATTGTAAATAAAGTCTTTTTGAGAAGGCTGAAGGGAAGTTTCTCTCTGGTGAGTGAAACTAGGTCATGTTTGCTGAGCACTTGCCTGTATGGAGGATTAAATTAAATTAGGGTGAAGAAATTTGCAGAGGTATTGCAATTTTTTGGTGATATGGTACTTTTGAAATATTGGACTGAAGAATACAGAAGCTGAAAAATATACAGACTTGAATCATCTAATAAGCTTGAAGCTCATGATGTATGCATTTTCCGCTTTGACTAGATTTTGTTGTCTAGAATGATTTATTTGATCTGATTGGGTCTTGAATGTGTGCGTCAAAAACTGAGAGACAGACACTTTAAATACTGATCTTCTGTATGAAGTTTGCCTACATATTTTCATTGCAAAAAGAGAGTGACCTTTACATTATTGAAAAGGTATTACAATAAATCATAATTATAATTGTTTGTCACTTGTCATTAAATAAATAAACAGCAATTCATTTTAGTAATTTTGGCATTTTAGTTTATAAATCGTAAATACATTGAATTAATCATATAAAGTATAATATTTTTCTGTTTTCTACTGTGCATGCTAATAGCAAAGCCTGCTTTAGATTATACTTAGGGACATTATTATTATTTTTTATGTAAATTATATTTTTTCCACTTATTATGCTATTACAAAAAGGTTTATTTTACCAGTATTCTATTGCCACAGTACTCCAGCCCAGATAGAATAATGTTCCATTTTTCATTGTCTCTGCATCATAGACCAGAGAGATTTACTGAGTTATGACCTTTCTAGTTCAAAATAAGTTTTTTGTGACAAATTATGTCGTAGGAAACAAAAGGTTATCTGCATTTATGCCAGAGAGAGAGCTGGTGCCACGGCGAACAAAAAAAGACCAAGAAGAACACCAATCATAAACAGACAAGCTCGTTGTAATTCAGGAGAAACGCACATGTACAGCTTTTCACCTTAAGGTGACTTTCTAAACCTCTTTTAATCATCCTACCAGCTTCCAAATGCATTCATTCATCTGCATTACACGCCACTTCTTCCCATCTGCTCCGCTTCTTTCTTTCCCAACCCAACGTCTTTTTCGACATTGGCTAGCGAGCGTTTATCTCGCCTCCTCTGCAAGGTGAAAAATAGACTTGAGAACGTCTTCCTTCTTTGTTATTGAACAGATGTATCTGATCGATGTAAATCTACTAATGAGACTCCAAAGGCCTCCCTCCTTCCCGTTCTCTGTATCGGGGCTGCAGGGCTGCCCACTTTAATTGAGAATTAATTACAGATGGGAAGGAGATGCTATGGGGATCACATTAAAGACGCTCCTCAGCGAGCTTTCACCTCCATCACCCATCCAGCCTTTCTCCTCTCTTGAGGGATCATTAAATACCTGAAGGCGCAGATCAATAACGGCTGATGGGTGGCGTGTCTCAGCAAAGGCATGTTTGTTTCATACGTGAGGCTTGGAAGTTGCGAGGTCTGTTTTTCCGACGTTTTTTCCGTTTCTTCTTTCTCCTCAGAAATACTCAAGAGGAATCACTGCCACCCCTTGAGTAATTTATAACAATTAAACAATCAGACTGAATTCCATACTTTATTCACTTAATTGAAGACACCGATAATTACTTATAATTACTGCTCGTCTTCTAAAGACCGATCGTCGGCCGCTGAAGTTCTCTTGTTTTTGTCTTCGAGAGGGGTTGTGGAAAACAACATGAATGTTTAAAGTGGAGCGAGCAGACATGGGCATTGGAGAAGCAATGCTTCAATAGATAATGACCTGATGGTAATTGCTTTCCTTGAATAGTCGGTGTTTATTCCAGGGTGTCAGGCAAATAGCGAAGATCGTGATTGTTTAAGAAAATAACAACTGGCCTAGTAGCTTGATAAGCATCCAAGGGAGATGCCTATCAAGTCTTTATGTGGTAGAGGGTGGGAAATACGCATGAAGGTTCTGTGTTATGCACTTCATCCCTTCCTATACACCCTTGCTGAAAATCCCATCTTTGTCCATTTCCAAGTTGGTATATGTTTGTGAAAATTATCTTTCCAGAGAAGCTTGTTGACAATGTGAGTATACAGCATGAAGGAGAGGTCCATAAAGAAGCAGTCTACTGAGTGTGGTGTTGTATCTAATAACATTTTAGCTAGGTTTGCACATTTAATCGAAATTAAATGAATCGCGATTCGGCTGCGGTAGATGAATAATAAAGAAGATTGAACTGCTTTCATTGATGAAAATATGAAAATAGCCACAGAAGTTGGAATTGTGTTATAGAAGAGCGAATTAACATTGATTCTGTGCAAATATATGGTTTATATGAGTTCATCAAACCTTCTTATGTATTATCTTTATAGTAAAGTAGATTCATATTGCAGTGTTAATCAGCAAAGCCTTTAGCACTGTGATGAATACTATAAAATAATGTTGTGTGTGTTATTCATCTCAGGAAAGGATTTTATTTCAAACATTCAGTAAAAACGTTATTAAATGTCTTTCAGGCAAGAGGTTCATAAATGCTTCTCATGTTTGGAAAGATGCTTAATGCATGTTGCTTTTTCAAATGCATGTTATAAGCAAGTCGATCATTTAAAACTCAAGCATTTACTACTGATCACAGAGACGTACATTCATAATCACACTAAACCATCTCTCTCTCTCAAAATAGGCATATTAGAGTAAGTCGAGTATTTGCTTCACTAAATATAAGTCTTGGTCATTTAACGTTTCTATCATAAAACAGTTGACTAACATTAAATGATTTGCAGCTTCCATCTTACCTCACTCTCAATAAACTGACGCTTTGAGCTCGCTATCTGTGAACAATCGTAAGTCCCGCCTACTTTGATTTGATTGGCTAGCTCAATTATTTTGACATTGGTGTAGAGCAGGCTGAAAATGTTACTTTTTAAAGCTTGTTTGTCGCCAAAAACAAGATCACGGCATAATGGAGAGCAGCAGATCAGTGCAAGAATTTGAAATATTTGAGAAATTTGGACTTCTCAGTGTCTTTCGTGGATATGGCCCTGGATTAAAGCAATATGTATAGGATGCCTTTGGGTAATTAATACATTTTGTCACTGTGAAGTTTCAGCGCAGACAGTTCAAGTCGATCAAGTCAAACCTTGTCATTACTGTCTATGACTGCATTAATTAAAACAGTTGTGTTTAACACTGTTAGTTACTGACATTTGTGTCAGCAGTATGTTTTCATTTAAATGATTGTCATTATGGATATTTTTCGACTTAGCTTTACTTCAGTTGACCAAATCATCTAGTGGAAAACCTTTCCAGAATATTTCATAGCAGCAACTAGATGACAAATCTTTAATTTTCAACAAGTGGTTGTGTTTTCACATGCTTTTTGCCATATACTGTAGCTGGGACCCCGGTATCCAGTACACCACAAACGCTGTGTTTTCAGCAGGTCTAAAAAAGCAGGCTTACTGATTCAGATCAGCCACAGTATGGGCCTTATGTTTGGAGACCATGCTGCTCACTATCCGGCTCCGGTGTCAGCTGTTAATGCCCTCTGAATGCTCCATGCATATTTTGGCTGGTAATGCGCTCAACATCAGATGCTGGACGGCTGCCCCATTGACCACACTGATATGGAGCACAGCACCGTGACTTGGCCGGGCCCCACACAAAGGTCACCATTTCCCTTACGTCAGTCCATTTTCCAGCAGCACCACCTGAAAACCTGCTGCCATCAGATCCCTGGACAGAGCTCATAATCCAGCCTCTATGATCTGTTTAATCCACATTCTTAACCAGTCAATAGAAGTCTTGTCTATGCTGTTTTTTTTCTTCCTCTGGCTGATATTGACAGATGGGGTTGATAACATTAGAGTCCAGGGGTCTGGCATATTTCTTTGCAATCAAACTGTGCTGTTTTCTGGGCTTTTTGCCCATAGCTAGATTGCAAAGTGAAATCCTTATCTCTCTTTTAAAGTCCCACACAGTCCGCTTCTCCCTATAAGCTTGTTGTGAGTTCTGGTCACTGGTGAGGCTTCAAATAGATGCCATCAGCATCTCAGCTGCAGCGAATGCTAGCCTTATTGGAGCACACAGCTTGGCTTACTGAAGCATAAACTTCTTAATAGTGCTGGTGGCAGAGAGAGCAGGCAAATGTCCATGTCTCTTCCTCTTATGTTCCTCATTATGTTCCTCGTGGCAAAAGCTTCGTACTCAGCTGGAATAGTGTCTTGCATTTTTATCAGATTCAAGGGATTGTGAAAGTGGTCTCATGCACTTATCATTTTTGGATGTTTACAAAAGGGGAAAAGACTTCACTTTTGATTTGCGGGGTTTTGATGCTCAAGGACTTTTTAAGATTCCAATACTTGGAGTTCTAACAATGTAATCGCCTGTAGAAGTGAAGGGAAATATTTAATTGAATCCAATTTTATTTGAACAGTATATATGTTTATTTTTTTAAACATTACAAAGTTAGGTTAGAAATGTGTTGGTGTTATTTTTCTTTGAAATAAATGGCATAAAATAACTTATTGTGTTATGCATTTAGTTCCTTGAGTATAGCTCAACTCTCTATACTTCACTCAGATATGTGACTGAATTTCATGCCAGGCAATTAAATAATTTCTGTCTTTAGCTATTGGGCAACATTGTTAGATTCTCCTTGAGTTACAGACTAAAATACTTTATATATATCATCTGATCAATATCTCAAGGTGTGGCAACATACATGTAGTATGATCTGAGTACTTGACTTCAGTTCATTGAATTATTAGAAAAATAATGCACACCCAAGGTGCAATTGTTCTAATAATTTAATGACCCGTCGTCAATTATGTCTTTATACATGGTTGTTACGTTTTAGTTCTATTTTCTGAGGCTGTTTTTCCACTATCGGGCCGAACGGTTCTAAGAACTGTCAGGTACGGTACCAGTTGTGTTTCCACGTGAGCCTGGTATGGCACAGCACGATTACAAACCAACCATTCTTGGCCCTGAATTCTCGCCACGGTTAGAGAACCGTGCAAGTAAAGTGCGTGTGCGCGACGACGCCAATCAGGATCTGTTACTCATCTGTTGCCTGGCTGCTAGCTTCTCTGTAGCTTGCTAAGTGCTCTATTTTGAGTAATGTAAACACAATTTAGTAATAAAATCTAAAGAGATTCCTGATCGTCCTCCATTATTTACGCCGCATATCTTATGTAAACATTTGTGTTACCACGGAAACATTAGAATTTTTCCTTTGCATTCCAAACAGAGCCGTTATCAGCCCCGCAGTGGAAAACGAAACCAAAACTGTACCAGCCGGCTCGGATCTGCAAAGAAAACCATTCAGCTTGAGAATGAAAAAAGCTTACAATTGTAATTTTATTTAACGTTTCGAGTTATACTGTTTGAAATCATATCACAGATAAATGTACCTTTTCAAAAAGCTGTGCCATATCATATCATTCTGGTACAGTCAAGTTAACTAAAATATTTACTAGCCAAAGGGAAATTGTACTTCCAGTTTGTGGGTTGCTGCCTGTAATTTACAAGCAATCTTAAAGACTTTATTTTATTATATTTTCAGCTGTGGTTCATTAAGGATGGAGCTAAACTCTGCAAGACAGTGGCCTTCCAGGACCAGAGTTACCCATGCTTGCTTTAGACGGTCTGAGTTTTCATATTAAAATAAACGAAATAAACTCATGTAAAATGAATTAATATGTAAATGAATGAATGGTTTCCTCCAAGGCCTCCTTGCCTCCAAAGGCCAATTTACAGTTAATACACTACATGCTTTTGCCTTGACTAATGCTATTAATCAACAGTGCCTCAGCTCTCAGTGGTTATTAGGCAGAGCTGATTGGGTTGTGTTTCTCATGTTTTTGTATGCACACTCGCGTCTCCACGATATAACACACTGCATGCCAAGAACAGGAGCCCTTCTTATACAATTTCAGCCTCACTGAAGCACTGCACTGACAGGGGAGTGCTTTTTTTTCAAGCCTCTCTACAGTTCCTCCGTGAATTGCTTGGCGTCTCCAGACAGGCAGACCTGTGTTGCGTGGAAAGCCCACCTCGAATACAACAATTCAACAGTCTATAACTGTGTGAGATAGGCCTGCTGCGTCATTCCCAGCGGCTTCGCCGCGAACGTGGTTGATAGTAACATTTTAGTTGTCATGTAAAGATATTCAGACCGGACACGCATGAGCAGCGCAGCCTCCGTAACTTTTTTCTACATTGTGCCGTGTCAAATCCTCAAGCAAAGACACTTTGTCTCTTCTGTAATGAGATTGTGTCTTTTGAAAAATTCCACATCAGATTTTCTGTCAACTGCAAATTGAATTTTACATGTCTATTTGTGAAAGTCATTCATCATTTGCTGTTGGCTAAACAAGCACTTTTAAATGATATTATGTCTTTAAAAATATGATTACAAGCATGAAATCTGAAGCATATTTTACATGTCACTCTAATGTTTGGTCCCAGTGTTCAGAGTCGTAAAGATGAAGAATGAACTTTTGAAACTTAAGGCATGTGGCACCTTTAGTGCCTTCTATAATGCAAATTCAATCACAAATAGAAAAAACAAACATGCTCTTTTGTTTTCAGTTCTTGAGATAAACTGTCAACCACCCACTATACCCTAGTTTTCTCTTGCTTATTTGTTTAATAAAAGAAACATACCATCAAATGAAACCCTTTTTCTTGTGTGTTTTTTTTTCTTTCGTTCAAGGCTTTGCTGCTATATGATTGACTATCCAATGGAGTTTTCTTTTCTTTGGTGGGAATGTTTTACGGAAAAAATTGTCCAGGTTGTCTTATATTTCACTTTTCATGTCAAAGAACCTGAGGGGATTTGTTGTTAGAAACTGTTGGCATGTTTTTGATAGATGAGAATGTTGTGTATCCCTGCCCCTTGGTTGCTCCTGTGGTTTTTATGAATGTGGATGTGACTCATCAGCAGGATTGTAACTTTAAAAATTTGTGAGTGCTTAGTTGTCCGGTTTTTTTAAATAAATAAATAAAAAATAGTTGTTTTTCTCTTTCCAGCTGCTCTAAAAGTGTTTTGCATTAACACCCCTGTCCAGAAACGGCTCTCTCATCAGCAACAGAAAAGCAGTTGAGCTTGGCCACTTATACTGCAGGCCATCATATTGCAATTTTAATGGGTTTCAATGGGACCAGCACCAGGTTGTTAGAGTGAATTTGCAGGGTACCACCACCTAAAAGTAATCCCAGACTTGTCTGTGACCTGATCCCAGCATGGCCCTAAAACCAGGCCAGTTCACCCCATGCAGTAAAAAAAACAAACAAATAAAAACCCCTTAGCTTTGATTTTGTGAGCTGGGTAGGCTGGTGTATGCCTGACTAATGCCAGACAAGTCAATGCTAATGCACTTTTATTTTGCATGATTTTTATTCAACTATAGACACTTATTTTTGTGGAATACATTTTTTAAAACATGCATTACTTCGAAAGTATGTATACTTCTTAAACATTTGCCAATTACTTAGCAATTTTTTTTTTTTTATTTACTTGCTTTTACATTTGTCGTTAAAATACTTTCAAATGCTTTCTTTTAGCAGTGTGTAAGTTATGGTTTAATTCTTAAATAATTCATTTGATATTTATTTTACAATAGTTTTGGGTTTATTCAGTTTAACTGTTTTATTATTTATTTACTTAGTTTTTTTATATGTATATATATATATTACATAATTGGCTCTGAATTTATAGCCAGTACAGTAGGGGTGTAACGATACGCGTATTCGTATTGAACCGTTCGGTACGAGGCTTTCGGTTCGGTATGCATACGAACCGAACAATTCAGAAGAAAAGACAGAATCAGGAAAGTGTGCAAAATATAATGTTTTCAGTGCTACACTCAACAATGCAGCGCTAACAGGACAGGGAACCCGCTGTCTGCCCCTCCAACCTGGAAAACTACTGTAGACACGAACATTACAAAATATCCCCGCGGCATTCAGGGAAGGCATTCCCCTTTGCCAATTTTACAGTACCCAAATAAGTTGAATGGAATAATAAGCCAAGCACAGGTTCTGAAAAAATACTGTATTGACATTTGTCTAAAGACAATACATCCCTTAAATAAAAGGACACCTCTTGCTCATCCAGCTGTTTAAACAGAGCTGCATTGTTCTGCCCTAACACAATAAAATAATGTTTGTATTAGTGTTAACGATACTTTAGCATTAAATGTAACTTACTCTCTTAAGGGTACGTCTAAAAACGCGAGGCGCGTTGCTTCCTCTTGCTCTATTTAATTCCTCAAAAGAATTTAACATTGGATCTACACGATTCACGTGGGTCACCTGTTTGGGCTGCAAAAGGTGAGGGATTTTCATGCCTGCTGAAAAAAATGTGGACACTATCATCTTTCTGGACTTTAAAAAAAAAAAGATTGAAACGTTCCATTTTCCATTTGTTCAAAGTAAAAGGCGAAAAAAAAACAAGATCATACCTTTATGTTAGTTTTAATAAATAAAAATGTGAAAAAAATCATAGAAAGAAATTGTATTTATTTTTTGCTGTATCGAAAACATACCGAACCGTGGCACCACTTTCACGAATTCGCATTTCTTCATTAAATTAAATAAGCAATTTGGCGTGCTGTCCGGGGAGCAAGCCGAGAGCTCGGCGGACCCCAAGCCCTGCTGATAGTAACCCTAGCGAGGGCAGAGCTCGGAGCGAGGCTCGGCCCCGTTCGCCCCCCTTGAAGGTGTGCAAAGAAAAAAGACGGAGAAGGGGAGGAAGGCGGGATCATGCGTAACTAGATACAAAGAAGAGTGAGATGATGGTATTTATGCCGAGGCGGATGAATGAAATTAGGAATAATTAATAGGCTAAGTGGGCGATAATACTAATGAGCGCCAATGGGTACCGGCTGTGCTGACACTCAGCGTGCTCTTCCCAAAACTATGTTAAAACATCCCTTATCGTATCGAACCGAAGTGTGATTTTTGTGAACCGTTACACCCCTACAGTACAGTGCTTAAAATCATAATATATTTGAAAATTCTAATTATTTATGTATTATTTACGTGCAGACATGTAAACTGTGAAGAAATGGAATTTAATTCATACACTGTAAAAAAATAATAAAATAAAATGGCAGACGTGTTTGCCGTAATAAGTAACAACAATTTAGATTTTATGGTTTTAAGTTACGTTTACAGTTAAATACTGTAATTTCAGTAACTAATATAATGTCAATATACCAACCTACAAAAATCTATTTTAGAAATACACTGATAAGCACCAAATGTAGGAGGCGATGAGAAAGCCACATGATGAACCAAAGCCCATCACAAGCAGCTAAATAAGAAGGTGCTCAGTGTCATTCACACAAACACTAAACACCATCATGGTGAGATTTAACTGAAGTATGCAATAAACATTCATTTAACAACATTACATGTAACATACAACCCTAATAAACATGATAAGAAAAAGCTAAGAAGAAACATTTGTTTCAAAGAAAAACATCAAATTTCTGGGAATGTCAGTTTACGCATTTTCACAGTTTTTTATTATTAAAATCATTTTAAAATTCACTTTTTATAGTTATTTTTACAGCCTATGACATGAACAGTAAAAGTACAAATATATTGTTAAAAGTTTTGTCAACAACTTACTTGTCTGTACATTTATATAATGTATAGGCCATGTGAGGGATTGAGCTGTCGAACATTTTATGCACATTTCACCTATTGCTTTCATTTCTTCTGTAGTAAGTTTAGAATAAGTCATCTTACATGTGTTACAAAGTGTCCCTAAAACCTGTGCACTTACATAATAACTACTGTACATTTGTTTGTGGTATGTAACCACAGTGTAACATAGTGTGCATCTTAGTATCATAGTATCTTGTTACAAAGTATCTACAGCTCTAATGTTTGTGTAACTACACATGTAACAACCCACTAAATTTGATTTACCACTCAGTGGGTTGTTATACGTGTGTAGTTACACAAACATTACGGCTGTAGGTAATATGAATCATTGTGTACTTACACTGTGGCTACATACTATGTACACTAAATAATCTAATTAAGTACACAGGTATTATGGACACTTAATATAAAGTGGAACCCTAAAAGGGCCGAACTTCCATTTATATTAGCTTAATGACTTCAAATAACATAATATCTTTCCAATTATACTATTCCACTCAGAAGAATCTGCATATCCAACTAATAGAAGCATAATAATTTTATGCTTTTTACTTTTCTTTTTTCCCCTGTGAATTCTGCATACATATTGTCTAAAACAAAGATCAATTGTATTGCAGCATGTTTGTATACATCTAATTTGCTGTAACTAAAGTAAGTGTAAATCTGCATTGTACCAGCCAAGTACCACCCTGTTCTCTACGTATTGGGATTGGCATCAGTAAAAAAACAATATAGATCAGCCACAAAAGCACATCTACTTCCAATAGAAGTACGTTTTTCGTTGGCCATCAGGTTTGAGGTTTTCCAGCTTTCCTCAAAAAAACTATTTGACTGTTGTGTATTAGTAAAGACTAATGGGCTGCTTAGAAAAAGACTAAAGTAGCCAGAGAGGCTCTTTAGAGGAATGGCCTTTTGGCTTCCCGTACATTAAGGCGAGTCTTTGAGGGGTAGTTGAGTTGAGGTGCTATAATTATTGTAGAGAAATGGTAATTACTCAAAGTAAAGAGGGCGTTTGTGCTGACGAGCATGACTGTGTGGCTTTGGAGAGATCTACTCTATTCTTTGAGAGAAAGAGCTGCACTGGTTCTCTTATCTGGAGTGGATTATTCCTCTCTTTGAAACAAGGAAGAAATGAGGACATATCAAGTGATTTCAAGACGGATTCCTCCTTCATGAAGTGACTGAGAGTATGAAATTGTTTCAGCTCATTGCACTAGGTTGGGTTTGTTTTAATGTAAACAAGATTAGGATTCACATTTTACATTATGTTGCTTCAGCAGCCAACTTCAGAACTGAATGGGGTTTTTTTTCAGATGGAGTATAGTGTGGTTTATTATTATTATTATTCTTTTTCCGTATCAACATTTTTTAAGACTGCGTTTCTCTGACAGAGTTGTATTTGTATTTATTTTAATTAGATGATCACAGTCGAATAACATCCTGGATCACCAGCACAGTATTGAAGTGTTGAAAACACATTTCACAAGTTCATTAACATTCATGAAAATGAATTCTCTTCTCCCCAAGAGCAGACCATTTATATTATCTATCATTACTCATGATACCAAGAACCTAATTAACTACCATGGTCTATGTAGCTCCATTTCTGCAAAGTCAGGTTTTCCAATTTAATTTAAGAGGGAAAAGGGGAATACTCCAAGACTGACATGTGTATATACATTTATATCATTGTATTTTAAATGATATATAAATCGTTTTTATATATAAACATTTTTCTTAAATATATGTATGCGTTTGTTTGCATTTCTACATAACATTTAGACTTTGACATTTGACATTAGATTGTAGGGTTCCTGTTCTGTTTATTATTAGTTTTCTGTATAAATTCTGTTCTGAAGCCTTGTCAAGTCTCACAGATGGAAAATCAGTAGGTTAAATTATTATCGAGCAAATCATTTTAATCAGGCCTTGGAAGTCGTCCATAATGAATTACGCTGAAAGTCTTTGAAATGTCAGCTAGCACTTGAAGCCCCATAGCAGACGGGTGCGCTCCATCGCGACCCACACAGGCTGCTGGGTTACTTAAGGAGCTGCTCGGGACCTGCCAGCAAACCTGGTTGCTTAGCAACCACATTAATTCCCTTAACGAGGACAATTTGCATCGGGTGACTCCAAGGAAATTAGGTTTTAAAATTATACATTGTGTTATAGCAAATCACCTGCTTTCCTGTTTGTAGATCAAAATAAGTAGTATGGATAATAAGTATGGATGTATGGATCAATAAGTATGGATGTGGCAAATCTTCATTAAAATTGAAATTAAATTTCTTGTTTTTATATATACTGTAGCTTTGCAGGTAGGATTTTTTTCTTCATCTTGGAGATCTTGGATACAGTTTTTCTGTTCTTTAGAAAATTGTTGCAGTTGAAAAAGTTTTGATACTTATGTATATATATATATATATCAGTCAGACCTGTAACCCAAAGGTTGTTGGTTCGAGTCCCAGGTACGGAAGGGATTGTGGGATGGGGGAATGAATGAATAACCAGCACTCTCTCCACCTTGAGGTGAGACCTCAGTCGTATATTATTTATTTATTTATTTTTTATTAAAATATTTCCATTTTGTTCATTTCTTGATATGTCAGGTTGGAAGACAACTCTGCTTTAGGATACTCACAGTGGTGAAAAGTGCTTCATCTTACAGCGTATTACAGCATTAAAACTGTCATTGCACTGGTTTCTTTCTAGCCTCCTGCTTCAGAACTTGTAGAAAACTTGAAAAAACATTGCGAGAGACCAGACTGACATGGTTGAGCCTGCTGGGATCCACATATTTCACCCACAGAAAGCAAAAGGGGCATCAGGAGTCCAGAGGGCAAGCACTCCAAAACCTTGTTCATCAAAGAGAATAGTGCATATTATCTTTTCTTCTGGTGCAAAGTCTCACAACAACACAGCCTTCACATTTCTGATGAGGCACATCTCGTCTCATTTTTTAGTCACAGTGTTGTTGCGCACTCTGACACAACAAAGATGCCCCCTGCCTTTGTACTACTGTCACTCTGTCTGCATCCCAAAGCTAGCTGACGGTCTCAGGACCCAAAGTTGCAGCTGTGCCGATCACAGCCTGTCCGACGTGTCGCCAAGATGCCCTAAAATGTCACTGAGAAAAGAAAGCAAGATCACTTTTCACATTCACTAGGACTTTTTGTGGTTCGTTTAGATTGATTGACAGTAATATTCGGTGTCTACCGTCTAAGGTAGAAGCTCATCCCTTCCCTTACAGCTATAAAGAAGCTTTTATAGCTGCCTTCCCAGTGAACTTGTAACTTTTGCTCGATAGTTTTTTCCTCCAGCACTATTTGAGTTTATGTTTCGGTGATTGTAGCTGTAATGGTGCTGTGCAGCTTCCACAGTCCCTACAAAATGGAAAGAAAGATGCATAAGTGACTGCGCAGAAGGCATTTGCATGGGTTTTGAGGATACAGGGGACAAACAGTATGTTTGTATAGAAAGTAGAATTTGTTCTAGTCCACATTTATCGAAATTGCTTTTATTTTTCTGGCAATGCTTTCTCTGGCAATTGAACCCATGACCTTATCATCTCTTATTCTACCAGTTGAGCTTCAGCAAAGATGTTTTATTTTTTTAAAAGGCCACTTTCCTGCAGATTTATGCTCCAGCCTAGTTTTAATGCACAAAAAAGACACTAAAGGAGACCATCCTGCCACACTGGGGTAGGATGACCCTGTGTCGTTTTAATTTAATTTATTTTTGAAAAATGTTTATGCAGAATAATAATGTTCTGTGTGAATGCATGAATTTTGACTCTAGTTATAATAATGATGATATTTATATATTTTTTATCCTATGCTTATTAATAGAAGAGTTGTCGTAATGATAACAAACTGTGAACTATGGAATGTTTCTGCTGAATTCACCTGTGGGCTAAAATGAATAATGTATTTCATGGAATTACATAAATAACTCCATGCTACATGAATTATACATAATTAGTCAAATGAAAAATTAAACACAAGTCAAGGGTTTAACTTAAAGTAATATTTACCTTAGATAAAAAATAATTCATAATTCATAATTGTTTTGTCCTCAAATTCTCTCCCATTTTAAAATCAGACCCTCCATAGACAGCAAAACAACTGAAATGATCCCAGGTCCAGAAACCTGGTAAAACATCTGTAAAACAGTCCATGTGACATCAGTGGCTCAACTACAGCTTTGCGACGATAGAATACTTTTTTTTGTGCAAATAAAACAAAAATAACATAATTTACTCAGTAGTTAGTAAATTGTAGTTGTTAAGATTACTGTAGGTATTGGGTAGGATTAAAGATGTAGAATATGGTGTTGCAGAACGTGTGCTAATGATAATATGATCTTAATCCTTAATTAGCTGGTTTAGGTGAGCTCGGAGCCAAACTGTGCAAGAACACGGTCTTCTAGGACCAGGATTAAACACTACAGGAACCATTCATTTCCTCAAGTTCTCTTGAATAATCCAACAAAACATCACCTGTCGTGCCCTGACTTGAGTTCTCCCCAACTGCACAAAAGTAACAATTGGTTTAATCTTGTGTTTGGTACTGTCAAGCCCCGGGTACATGCCAGGGCTCTATTATTTAGTAGAATAGCGTGGAACAAAGAGAATGGGAGGAAGTGAAGGCCCACAAGGGTGCAGGAGTGTTTATTTATCTCTCATAGTTCTGCTGCTCTGCTGAGGTGTTCAGTAACCCTCACCCTGAAGGTATGCAACGCAGCTAATGAAAAAGACTTGGTGGTTTTTGATCCAGTAAAGGAGGCTATTTATTTCATTTTTATGGGGGTGGAATAAAAAGCATATGCGTTAAAAGTTAGCTTTCTGGAGATAGTTCAAACCCTGGAGTTATGTGGTCTAGTGTGTTTGGCGCTGTGAGAGGCACAAAAAACCCATTTGATGTGACTTGAAAGTTGTGTACGAATGCAATGCGTTCGGTTGCTTTGTCGAATGGCATTTTAAGCAGAACTTTTTAGACGAAGAGGTTGGAGTTTCGGTGAGAGCTTTACCCTGTAGCGTTACCACAGTCTTCAATATTTAAAGGGAGAAACTATCTTGTTTGGACCTCTTTTCACCATTCTCTGAACCTGACGGAAATATCTCTTCAGACTCGTTTATGTCTGATTTTCTGTATTGATGTGAATCTGAATATTTTATTAAAGGAAACTAAAGGAGATCCTTCAGCTCAGCTCTGAAGTTCGGTTTGTTAGATAATGATTAGGGAGATGTTTAGATTTATTTGCCCTCCTCTAAAACAAACGTGCATCATTAACCATTTTTTATTACAGCAGCCATGGGAATGGCAGCTTTTACTTTGGTCATATTCATGTAAAACATCGCTTAAAGACAGATTTTGAAAGCGTGAAATGTGCACCTGCCAAAAACATACAAGCTTCGCATTTTAAACAGTCTCTGCCAAGATTCTTTACACACCCTGATTTAGAAATACTAAAGGTTTTGACGCAGACTTTTATATGATTCAAAATAAAGTCTAATGTTTCGTTGTTTCAAAAGCCAATGTCAGGGATGTACTGTTTCATTTGATTTAAGGTACTGTACATTATTCAGTATTTTTTTTTTAATTTGAATATAAGAACGAAATTCAAATAAATTGAAATTCAAAAAAATATATACATTTTAATATAAACTTAGAAAGTTGTCTTAGAAAGTTTATCTTAAAGCCTGAATGTTTAAGGGTTTATATATTTAGAGAGCAGTAGATTGGTATGCAGTTGGATTTAGAATAGAACTGCTTGAAATTTGTTGTTCGTTTTACAACAGTTAGAATTGAGCTGCTATTGAGTATGTATATTGTGGTTCTAGGAGTTGGTTCTGGCTAACACAGCACAGACCAATAGGGTTGGTTGAGTTTGGGTTCTGATAGGCCATTAGTCATGATTCCCGTGGTCATAGGGTTGAGTTGGGCTGAGGGACGGATGAGGCAGCAGGCTTATCTTCACTTGTACATCTCAGCCTACAAATGGCCAGCACATTTATCACAGAGTGGAGACTGCAGTGGACTGTTGCTTTTAATGGATATTAAGAAAGCAGACGCTAGAACCGCTAGAACTGTGGCCTGGATATGGTCTGGCAAAGAGATTTTCTGCTGTCATTGCATTCACACCATTGATCATCTGGGCTCCGACTCAGCTCTATCGTGTTTGTGTGAAAGTGTCTCAGTGTGCTGTGATACATAGCAATGCAGGAGAGAGAGAGGAGAGAGAGGAGACGTCACTGCACTTCTTGTCTCTGTCTCTGTCTTGTCACATCTATTCTCTTATTAGCTCATCTCATTCTTATTTCCTTTCATATAGTAAAAAAAAAAAAGATTATTGTTTATTTTGCCTAATCTCCACACTACTTTGTCATCTCTTTTTGTGTCCATTCCTCATCTCGTCTACTTCCCTTCATCGTGTCTCATTTTCATCTGCTGTTTTATCTTCTCATTTCTTCGTTTCTTGATCTCACCATCCCATCTTCTTTAATCTTTTTTTTCCCTAATTTTGTCCCCTCCTCTTTTGTCTTATCTCATTTATCTGTTGTTTCTGCTAACCGCTTGTCGTCTCATCATGTCTCCTATTTTATTCTTTTTTTACTTCACAATGAACACTTTCAACAGTATAAATGTTGGTAGGCAGCAGACTTTGGAAGCAGACAGTCTGTTCTCTTGATTTGTGAGGGGTCAGGTTGAAGGGACAGGGAGATTTGGGGATGTTCTCTCTTTTAGTTTGAGTTAATTCCACAGAGAACACACAGGGAGGCCTGGGCTTTTGGTTCAGGAGCTTTCAGAGAAGCTGTACTCTGTACGTGTTTCTGAGACACGCGTGTCTCCGCTCAGAGCACGGCAGGGGAAAAGGCTTGACTCATGCCCGCAGACCACCTTAGGCATCTGAGCCCAAAACAAGAAAATTGCCATGACCTGATTTCATTCACTTTGAGCATTTATTTGTTTGATCCTGGGGCTAAATGGGAAAAGCAGACATAGTGTCACTCTCTATGGCTTCCTGTATGGCCCTGAAGCTACTTTCTCAAGTTCTTTTATTGCTTTATAGTCTCACATAAACAGACATTCGCACTTGTCTTTTTTGCTCAGACCCTCAGTATATATTCATGGCATGATAGTTTGCCTATATTCTTACTTTCAGATAGACTTTGATCTCTTCTTTTGCGGCATCACTTAGAGGCACACACAACATATTCCATGATTCCGACATAATTCCGGGTCACGACGCCTCAAGGCAGCGGTGCTTGTGTCTCTCTGCCTGCTCCCAGGGCGTCAATGCGGTAAGCTTTTCTGTCCTCAGATGTGGGTGGGAGAAAGTTTTCCAAGGCCCGAGAGCATCATAAATCAAAACGCAACGTCAGATCCACGCAGCTGGGCTCCCAGGAACTAGGAGCACAATATGAGTTGCTGACATTTTAATTACTTTGTCATCTCAGACTGGTAAGCCTATTTTGAGAGCGTAATTTATGGCAGTAAATGAAACAAATATTCTCTAAACCATCTTTCTGAAAGCCGGTTCTTGCCATGTTGATTAATGTAATATCTCTCTAGCGGTCTGTCCAGTGCCCAAGAGAATTAGGTTCTGGCCCCTTTCCGACGTGCGCGCATTTCGTTACAATTCAGAGTCTTTTGGATGCGACAGGTAAACAATATGCACCAACTCTCAGAAAGTAATTCATCTTCAATTATGCCTGTGACTTATCCCCTCTAAAAACTAATTTTTCCTTTAGTTTTCAAAATAGAGATGATAAAAAGTATTAAGGCGTGATTGTCAGAGCGTATCTCAGCAAATTGATCTTTAGATTTGATTCCTGTTTATTGGAAATGGCTGGCCGGTTAAATTGGTGCTTTTTAGCCTGGTGCGCAGTCTTTTCGACAAATCGAAAAGCTCGTCCTCTTTGAATATTTAGATTACCTGGGCACCTTTCCTAAGTGGATTAACATTTCACGTGGCTCCCAACCTGCATTTTTAATATGTTGTGGGCTGATATCAAAGAGTCCTCAGGGATCCGAAACAAGCATTCCCATTATCTTTCCCGCTGTGCTTTGTTTACCAAACCGCGAGCAGGGGCCATTCATCTAGACAATTGTAATGGAATCCAAACTAGCCGGACTAATCATAAAATCACTTTATACACAGGGCGCATCGATTCCGCTCGCGACGTAAACCAGGTAAACGCTCGGGCCCCCCGCTCTCTCGGCTGGCAGTGTTACACGAGATCACACGTGCTGCTATAAGGCCTTTAAATCATCATGAAGGTGAGCTGTTTATGTACACATCAGCTCAGAGCCTCTGATGCTTGCCAAGCCATTTCAGCCGATGCATATTTAATAATTAAAAGTCTATCAAGGCGGGTCGCTCTGACCTTTCGAAGCCGCCACTGACATCTGTGAAGGGTGCTTTTATTTCCCAGATGCAGCCCAGCCCGGATCCGCAGCCAGGTGTCAGGGTGCAGACAGCGATGTAATGCATCCTCATCAGCGGCCGCCAATCTCCATCCCTCACAGAACCCTCCCCCTCCCCACCCAAGCATCAACTTTTGATCGATCTCTTTATGTTAATCTGAACTTAATCATGAAACAGCAAACGGAGAACTAAGCAGAACCGAAGCTCGCTCTAATTACACGTCAATATTGCTCGCCGTGGAAGCGCAGACAGCCCTCTTGTTCCGACTTCTGCTGCATTTATTTTTTGTTTTTGTCTATTTGCAGACGTCTCCGCGACTTGACAATCTTTTGTAGGGATCTGTCTTGGAAATAGGTAATGACTGCGGCGCTTGTACTCGCGGCGTGTAGGAAGACGCTACAGGTTCCGCCGAGCCCAAAAAACTAATCATAAGTTTCAAAGCATCCCCGATCCGTGCTCTGCCTCTCAAGGGCTTCTTCGCGGTGGTCACGCCTGAGCAGAAAATCTCTTAGACAGCAGTGATGTGTAATTGAGGATGTCATCAATTAATCAAAAAACGAGGGAGGAGAAAGACTATGCATGAGGAGTAGGAGTCAGGGCTGGAGATACGCAATCCGTGCCTGCTTTCATCTATGGAAATAAAAAGAAAACAATTCCATCCAGCCTACGTGGAGTCATGGGTTATCAAAGCGCCATGTTCAAGCGCTGGTTTGAGATGGTAATTTTGCCTTAAAGAGGCACAGGGAAACTGACACCTGAATAAATTGACGGCGATACACATCTGGTGTCTTTCCTAAAAACTTTGTATTGATGGATGAAGTATGACATGTTCTGATTAATCATTAGAGCTGACTTTTGTACGAGATAAACCTTTATTAAAGCTACAGTTCACTCAAAAATGATACAATGAGAAATTTTGCCCTCACTTGCTCACCCTCATGTTGTTCAAAGTCTGTTTGACTTTCGTTTTACCTGTGGAACACAGAAGAAAATATTACAAAGGAAATACCAGTTGCTTTTTCTATGCAATTACTGGAGCATAGCACTTTCAGGAAACCATAAGGTCACAAAAAGTATTGTAAAATTGATGTTGTGATACACTAAAACCTTTTTCTCTGAAATAGTTCAAGTGATTTGTTCTTTGAAAAAAGATAACTCACAAAAGTCTTTGGTAACATTTTATTTAAAGCCTTTAAGTATGTGTATAATGCAGAATAAAAGGTTATTAAAGGCTATAATGCATTGCAATTGTTCATAATGTGCATTGTAAATTATTATAACCGTATTTAAAATGAATAGTGTAGCATTAATTTGTAAGTGTTACAGTGTGGTTACAGTTATTCTTAAGCAGTGTTGTGCAAGTTACTTCCAGACTGTAATATATTATTGTTACTGTTATTTAAAAGTAATGCCTTACATTACAATATTACTTATTCAAAATTGTAATGCGTTACATACTCCTGTATTACTTTTAAGTTACTCTCACCAAAATAACTACAGAGAGCGTGCCGTCAGCGCAGCTGAAGAGTTCTGCATTCAAATACACGCAATAGACTAAAGCTTGTCACAGCATCAGAAAAGTAGCCTAATTACCAGGAATATGTCCGAGGAAAATAGTAGGAAGATATTTAAATTATTTGGTGTTTTCTGAGTCCGTGTCACAAAGATACATTTCCTGACTCACCATCTCCTCTGGTGCACCTTAAGTCATCGTTATGGATTAAAATTATAATGAAAGAGGATTTGTTTTCGATTTCTTTTTTATTTCGTTAAGTGGTCATTTAAAGCTTTTTTTAATTCATGTCTTTTTTCGCTGAGTTTTGTTTTTTGTGTTTTTTATTTTTATTTTTTTTGTGGACACACAAATAAGAGTAGACCCGAAACAGTTCTGAATGAGGTATTACTCTTACCTTTAGCCTATCAGAAAAAATGACGCCGTCTGCCTTTTTGTTTCCACTGGAAAAATGCAAGTGTTTGCACTGGTTCCTCCGTGTGCTGCAAGAGCCTGCTTTAGATTCTCCTCACAAAGTGAATATACCATCATACCATGGCACATGTGTTATTACAGCGCAGGTTTAACATTTAAACAGTGTTTTATGCTTGAAATGTTTTATTTTATTTTAGGCAAGTTGTGATGATTTGAAAAGGTTAAATTGATAAAAAAAAAACCTGAACGTTACTTTTAAAAAACGAAAACTTATGAACAAAAATGCTCCAAGCGTTTTTCTAAATTAAATTAATTAAAAAAACTAAACAAAATATTATTATTTTGCTTTTATACAAAAATCTGAACTATTTTAATAGCTGAAACAGTATGAGCTGTTTTGGTAGAAGGACCACTGTCCAGTGCGAGCTGGGCGGAGCTAATAGCCTCGGACACAGAGTCTGAAATAATTTCCACTGTTGGGTCAGTAGCCTCACGACACTTCTGTAAAACCCGCCCTAAATATGCCTCCACTTGACCGCGTCACACATACAAGGTTATGCCAGCGAGATCAATTAAATAAATCGCTCTACACATACGGTAAATATTAGAAGCTGTCCTTTAGTATTCATTTACAAACACATGGATACTAACTGACCACGAACAGAAAATAGAGCTGACTTGCGGCATTTTTTATACATTATTGTGGTGTCTTGCTGTTTTTTGAACAATTAAAATTTCGGCTAAGAGTGTGTTGTAACGCAAGCATTACTGAAAATGTACCGAGTAAAATATTACTGAAACTTGATTAGTAATGCCTTACACTACTGCGTTACAGCAAAAAGTAATTTATTACTGTAATATATTACTTTTGTAACGTGTTACTCCCAACACTGTTCATAAGATTGTACAATGCATTATAATGTGCATCACAAGGCATAATTAATGCCTTAATACTGCTTTTATAATGCACTATACAAAGGCTTTAAGTAAAGTGTTACCGAATCTTTTCAATGATTATATAAAATTGAATGAAAATTGAAAATTCAGTAATATTGTGCACTATTATTACAACTATTTTCTATTTTGATGTATTTTGAAATGACTCCAGTGATGGCAAAGCTGAGTTTTCTGAGCCATTACTCCAGTCTTCAGTGTCACATGGTGCATTTCACAGTCGAAAGCATTTGTTTGTGCTTCATGTCAAATGAACTGTTTTTGTAATATCTTTTAGGAGCGTTCTATGGACTTTTTCAGTGAACTGTTCCACTGTTTTCACTTTTTCCAAAGTCTAGGTCGCAACAAACATCTCCCTCACTTAGATACCCGCCTGTAGGTTTATTCCCACCAACAGCGGTATTTCTGTCCGTAATGATCCTTACCGCTCATTGATTCTCAGCTTGTGTCAGAATGAGGGATCAGGTACATTGAAAACGCTCAGGGCCCCATGAAATTTCCTCCACGGGCAGATGCGTCCCAGTCAAACCCAGGGCGCAATGAGTTCGCGGCAAAGCTAGGTTTATGGGCCCAATATACATCAGTTAAGCACTAATTAAAATGCTGTCACTCTATTGCGATAGTGGAATTTGTTAGGGTACCAGACTAATTGTCAATAATGGTTTAACATAGCTGTATTTCATTCGCTTTGTTACTCTCCACAGAGCTATAACGTTGGAGAACCAGCTAGTGGTGCTCGCTACAGCTGCAGCGGACGCCGGGAGGTACTACGTACAGGCCGTTAATGAGAAGAATGGAGAAAACAAGACAAGCCCATCCATTTACCTGAATGTGGCAGGTAAGTTGAGGGGGGGTGAATCTCACTAGATCATTTCTATTACCCTGCAGCTAATGTCACATGGCCAGCCGCTGATGCAGCCCACACAGAACTATCGACCAGACGTGGGAGTTATGGCCTTCAGTTTGTCCGCTGCCTCTTTTGTTTTTGCCCACGTGTTGTAGGCACAGTTTGACACGCTCGCTTCTGAAGCGCCTGCAGGCCAGCATGCAGATGCGAGCTACCTGTAATTTCCAGTCCCTCAGGGGGCCGTTTAATGCGGCGCGTTCATCAGAGAGGAAGGGCATCAGTGGAATGACACACAGAATCTGTTTGTTCCAGTGACCCACTTGGATCCGACAGCTGAACGTTGTTTGGTTGCTCTTGTCGTAGCTGCTTTGGCAGGTGCTACTGAGCCGCGCCGGCTTTCACAACACAAATGTGCAAGTCCCATTCATGCTTACACAGCCAATGGTGATCCGTCAGAAGCGGTTCAAAAATGCAATCCAATTAATTGTTGGTTTAATCAATTTACCTACTAATGTGCATAACTCTTATCTATGTGATTTTAAAATGCATTTTTTTTATCATGCTTTTTTTATCAGTCGAAATGTCGAAATGGAAGTTTTAGTGTCATTTGCTTGTATCCAAAATATGGCCAAAGAGGTGAATGGGAATAGAAATTGAATTAGCCTGAAGCAAGAATAACCAGTCATTATCAGAGTACCCTTTCAAACCAATTAGCTCTTCGCTATTGCTTTAGTGCATCATCGAGCCTGCTTGTATTTAATACAACAGGTGAAGAGAGGGTTCCAGTTTTAGGCAAAAGAGGAGATAAAATGCAAATTATTAAAGGGTCTGAACCAAATGATTAAAAGACAAGGCCAGATGTAAATGTTGCATAATATAGGAGCAAAGTCCATTCATTTAGAAACGTTAATATTAACAGTTATTATTATTCAAATAGTTTTTATATTATCCCAATTAAAGGTAAGTAAAATCATTGAAAGGTTTCTTACTCTTTACAAAGCTGCATTTATTTAACCAGAAATATAGTAAAATATTATCTGTGTATAGATATATAGATGTGATATATTTTTTTATTATGCCGATTTGCTGCTTCAGAAACATTTCTCATTGTTATGGATGTGTTACCGAATATTTTTATGGAAATTTTTGTGCTAATTTTATCTAATGCTCCTTTTAAATGATTTAATACATATATTAATCATTCAGTCATGCTGTTAAATGTCATTTTTAGCAAATCTCAAAATGTATTTGTACTGAACATTGTAATTTTGTGGTGCATAAACGTCTGCATCATTTAAAATAATAATTTTATGGTTTATTTGCAAAATGTCACAAGTAGCACAAGTACATTTGTAGCAATAGCTAACACATTGTATGGATCAGAATTACACATTTTTCTTTTATGCCACAAATCATTGGTATATCAACTAAAGATCATGTTCCATGATGATATTTTTTTTTTATTTCCTACTGTAATTATAGCAAAACGTAATTTTTGATTAGTAATATGCATTGCTAAGAGCTTCATTTGGACAACTTTCTAAATATATAATGTTTTTCAAATAGATTTATCTCAAATAGTCAAATATTGTCCAATCCTAACAAACCATACATCAGTCGAAAGCTTATTTATTCAGATTAATTTCCAAACTAATAGTTTAAAATTTTAATATCAACCATTTATTAGATATTGGTCCTAACAAAATAATTATCTTACTGGTAACATCCAGGAGCATCCCTAACTGTAATACAGTCTTGGCTTTGCCAGTGATTCCCTCACAAGCTGTGGGTTACATCATGGACCTCTGGGAAATGGCAGAGCTAAAATTTGATGTGAGATGAAGGAACATGGAACTAGCATTATTTTTTCAATACCAGATGAAACCAACTTGATGATTTGAAGAGTATAAATGAGCAGGAGGCTGGAGGCCGCTAATAAAAAAAGAGACCGGCGCTGAGCTGCTACGCCAACTGCAGAGTTAATAATTCAATTGAATTATGAGTTTTAATATCCTGATGAATGGAGTGCATTTAAACTAGTCTTCAGTAAAAGCCTTTAATGCGGTTCTCCCTTCATTTGCTTTTCAACGGCTCCGGTTTTCAGATTATCACACGAGATGATTAGCGCCGAATCTGTGAATGCGGTACAGATAACGTACAATTGTGTTCATCGTAATGAGCGTGTATCAAGTGTGTATAGTTCTGTCAGAAACGGAGATTTGTTAGGTTGCGATGATACTTTTTTTTTTGGACGCTGTTGAAATCAAGCAGTTAATTAATTTCCCCATTGAAGTGCTAATTCCCCTGATATTTGAGGAACAATAGTGCCGAGCCCAGATGAAGGGGTCTATCATCATGTGACTGCACTGTGGCATTTGTACCCAACATCTCATTCTGCTCTTCACGTTCTCGGGAAGTAAACACGGAACGACACAGACCCTTTTTAGTTACACTTACAGACGGCAGGTGAAAGCTTCTACTGCCCTTAATGTGCGTTAAGTACAATTCAAATGTCAAGACTGACCTTGTGGCATTTCCTGCTTTTCAAAAATTAGCCAGCATTCACCTCAGAGCTGCAAGGCAAGTGCAATGGACAAAGAAAAGAATAATGACCTCTGAAGAATCATGGTCTTATTGTAATTAGCTGCGCTAGCTTGCCAAGGCCAGTGTGAAATCTCTAACCCTCCATGTGAGCATACAGAAGATTTGAGATTTAAAACACACCCCTAAGTATTAAATGTAATATGTCTTGTGCCATTTATGCTACATTCATGCGCTGAAACGGTGCTGCTTCTAGAGGGAGAGATTTGCTATTACCTTTTTAAGCAATTGTACTTGCGGTTTTTGCCTTGTAGACGATGAAACGTGAAGAAATCCCAAAGATTTGCATTGAAACCATGGGCATTGAAAATATTATAATCATGGGCATAGATATCTTCCCGTACACTGTGTTCGTGCAGACGCTTTTGAGGGCAACTGATAGTCATATGGTTTTGTTTGCACTTTATTCATATCCAAAACGATGTGAACATTACAGAATGGGCCTTTCAGATTGTAAACAGACACCTCTGGCAATCACTTGACCACAATCTGGCAACCCACACAACATCCTAGCATCTTTGTGGCTAGTTTGAAAGTTCATTCCTTACTTTATTGATTCATATTCTATTCAGAGGCATTTTTTCTTGCCTCTTTTCTTTTTCTTGCTTAAAGGTGATCATCCATCCAGTCATAAGTGAATTATTGTGTGCGTCACACTGAAAAGCTTTTTACAGATGCGACATGGATTCCATTTGGCAACGTCTCCCTCAGGCTCCATGCTGTCGTACTTTCATTATTCCTCACACCTGGCTTCAGAAAGGTCAGCCCGGTTAAATAACCCGCCTTGGAGCATGTGATCACCGCTGATTAATTGATAACACTCAAGAGAGCATGTTGTTACAATTCAGTAGGATGTGATTTCAATAGGCCGATGTAAAGGATCACCTTGAGAGCTGCGTTTTTAACAATGACATTTTATGGAAATTCTGTTGATTTCGTCAGTAAGAGAACAATTATGCACTGATGCCTTGTTATTCCTTCTCAAATGATTCTGGATCAGTCCATAAAGATTCTTCTGCTACTCAGATCAGATATATTTGTGATCAGAATCATTTTGGAATTGCTTTGTGACTCCCTAAAACGAATCAAATCTTAAGGGGCCTAACGATTCTTACACCTGCCCTTTACTAGGAGCTGATTTTATTGGACCGTATTGTCTTATAAACGTGTGGACGTGGTTCCTCTGATACAGATGATTTATCCGAATGTGGTCTGCCTGTTGTTCTGCCTGGCAAAGGCAGCATTTTAACTCTCACATCAGCTTGATTTATTCGAAAGGAAATAGGCTTCGACTAACCAGCTCAGTCATTATTTGCCGTTACTAATGATCTCATTTGGAGGCAACCGTGTGCTTGGTTCTGTTTCATTTCTCCTGGCTGAAATAATAATCCACCATTTTAAACCAGAGCTGGCACTTCTGCAGAGATGTGTCCATTGTGTGATGTTTCAGTGTGGATAAATGACATCGAGTCTCACAATCGAGATGCATTTCTACAGGTGGCTTTCCAGGCTTGCTTTCATAGAACTTGGCAAACTCGTGCTCTGCATGCATAAAGACACATGACACAATAGGCACTTGACTGCAACATTATGCTGAGGCATCATAAAATGAATGCTGAAATATTCTTAAGTAGTTTGGTTTTGTTTTCTAGTAAAAATATTGTAGCATCTTTAAACAAGGTACATGTACGTGTAAGTGACAGCTTATATACTGTTTAATATTTGATACTGTGCATGGCTGTTCAAAAGTTTCCAAACGTGTCAGTTAGGGCTGGGCGATTATACAATCTCGATTTGTGATCGCAATCAAATTAAGTTCGATCACGGTGATCAGCTGTGGGTATACTTTCTCGGTCACGTGCATAACATGCTGCAGTAAAGTGCACGACAACAAATCACAACCCGCTTTCCTGGCACCGCGCTGTCTGCTA
>JAUMHR010000045.1:8707919-8743687 GCA_032361145.1 Enteromius fasciolatus
ACCGGAAAGAGCACACTGCAGCCGCCCTCTGAATGTCGCAGGTAAGCTTGCGCATGCGCTAGCGTGGAAAGAAATGAATTGTGTGTTTGCGTCTCCAACAAATGGCAAAATAATCGTTTCAACTCGATTATATGAATTTTGAGATCGTTTGACACAAAAATCGAAATCGTGAAGAAAATTCGATTAATTGAGCAGCCCTATATAGTCATATGTTTCATAATATACCATGTACATGGCTATATTTAATGATTTAAAAGCACATTCTATTGTTTTTGCAATCTAGTGGCATTTTCATGTTGCATCAAGTCAGGTTGTAAAAGTTTCAGTTAAATTAATTTAATGTAGTTAGTTTAGTTTTGTAGTCATGTCGGTTCATCTTCTCTGTTATTCTAGATGTTTTTCTTTCAGATAACGATAATGTTTTCGTTTAGTTTCCATTTCCATAGTTTTTGCTTATGCAACAACTTGAATCAAATTTTAGAAAACAGCACACAAGCCATATGAATCATTTTTGTGAAGTTCTCTGTAACTTGGGAGACTGTCCTTGTATAGAAAAAAAATATTTATGACTTTTTGGTTGTTGTTTTTTTTTTTTGAATTGTCCCAACCCTCAGGAGCATCGTCACGTTTTGTCATGCCACATTGCATGAGTTAGCAAGTTGCCTTCAGGGTTAGATGTACGAAAGAAAAAGTGAAGGCCGCAGCAGGGTCTACAGATGCAGAGATGCCAAACAAACTAACAATGAATATGGATCAAGCCCTCACACACGCAAAGCAGTCTGGGACATCGATCCTGTTCAAATCCATTTATGTGGAGTCTGTCTAAATAGGACCTGAGAGCCCGCTTCTGCCTGCAGGGCCTCAGGGGCGACCCGGACCCCATCACCCCCTCCTTACCTCGCAAAACAAGTGACAAAACACAAGCAGAACAAGCCCCGAGGAACGAACCCCTCTTGTGCCACTGACAAGCACTGGAATAGCCGCAGCTCTGTCTTTATTCACCCGCTAACACCTGCCAGCGGTTCACCTTAACACACAACTAGCAGGCTGGAGATAGCACTTAACATCAGAAGTCACACATCAGCTGTCAGCACGAGGTGTGGATGAGGTCAGAGCGACGGAATTAGACTCCATTGCTATTCACTTGTTTGGGAATGTTGCTTTTGGGGAGCTTCATCCGTCACGCGGCACAACCGAATTCAAAATGTTGTTATTTGTAATATTTATATTGAAAAATACCTCTGTAGACCATCAATTATGGAACAAGTATATGAATAAGCATCCAGTTGCCTGCTTCCCATGTGTCAGTGGTTCAAGTGCTGCCAGAAATCACGTCTGTCCTAAGCGTGCGGGTGGACCGTCTCTCCGTTGACAACGACACATGACATCCGCCATCCATACTAAACCTTACGGGCAACAACAAAGCAAATATTTGTCTCCCGGGCATTATCTACAAATGCACATATTTCCTCCTATTTTCTCAGCTGTGTTCTGCGGACACCCGGCTCGCTCATCTGGGCCTGTTTGTGTGACAATACCTTCTGAAGAAACTCCTACATGTGCCTTGAAGTTTCCCCAGTCCCTGAATCACTGAATATTTTATAGCTTTTGTATCATTTTTTTTTTGCCTGTCAATCTGCCAGCTGTTCTCCTTTCTTTGGATTTTTTTTCCTGTCTGTGTGTAGTGTGGTATCAGATCACCTTTTCATGCTTCATAGGAATTCATTAGGCGTTGTGTAAATTAAGGCGACGACAGATTTAGGGGAGGAAAACAAGGACGTCTTCACTCCTCTGCTGTTATTTATCGTCTCAGCCCAATTCTCTCCAGCCTTGAAAAGGCTGTTTTGGCATGTTCCTTCGCATCTCAACTGCAATTAACTGTAGGTCATGTACTTGTGCATTATCTCTATTTGAGTCTCAGGGTTGATGTGTTGCTGTAAAAATTGGCCCAAGTGTAGAAGACGTTTAGATTGTCATTGTACACTGTGAACCTTTTTAAATCTAGTTTGGAATATATTATGATCTAATTTTTTCATTTCAGTAATTATATAGTGTGTCCATGCTGAATTTGGGTGTTTTTTATTTTCAACTTTGGGCGCTTATCCATGTTCCAGGTGTATTAAAACTCACAGAGGTTACCTTTTATTTTTGTTAAGATCACATTAAAACTTTAACTTTAACTCACAGTGCTTTTATTTATAGTCTTTTTAGATATTGTTATATAATTTATATATATATATATATATATATATATATATATATCTAAACAGTTAGGAGACTATAGTTAAAATAAGAATTATGTAAAATATAAGAAAACAAAAAAATATGTATTAGTTCATTTTTTATATTTCCAGTCAAGCTGTATTTTTGGTAAATTGCGCAAGAAGGATATACATCATATTTAACTGTATGTCATGAGGATACATGAAATGCTGCTGTATCCATGATATTGGAGTTGGGAATTTTATTAAAATACATTTGACAAAAATTCTCTTCTTCCACCATCATTTATATAATAGAAATGATGGTTATGACGATGTGGTGGTAAATGTTATTAAAAAAAAGGTGTATGCATGCACACTTTGCAAAGTTAGAATAAAACTGAATGAATTAAAGAGAGTGTGCCATAGAGACAAAATGGCCCATAGTTGAAGAAACACCCCTTAATATGATTTACACAAGTGGGAAATGTTCCTGCATCTTTTATCGGTCCTGGAACAACATTGCTGTTGACCAATCATGGACCTGACATTTTAAAGTTAAGTTTAAGGCTTGAAGCCAAACGTGCCCTACTTGTGTAAATCACACTTTGCATATACAGTACATGCATACTGTAAATTCACTGTTTTGGCTGGTATTTGTCCTCTCTTTTTGCCTTTGCTGCCGGACAGTGAACAAGAAGTACCGTGGATCACATGGTAAGATATCTTAGAAAGTTGCAAGCCCCACATGAGTGGAGAGTATTTTTAATAGTATTTGCATACATCAACTACATTGTAAAAAACAATACACTCAGAAATTTTGATAGTATGCTTCATTTACAGCAACAGACTAAGCGTGTACTTTTGAAGGAGGCTGCATTGTTTTTCTTGTAAAACATGCTCCAATCTCTGATTTATTTAGTCCTCAGCACATGGTTCTCTGTTCTCCTTTATGAAATGTCATGGAGTTTACAGCTAGGATTCAATTAAATGGCGTTTCTGCTCTGTGGACACCATCAGACTTTTGGCGTTCATGGCAAATAATTGATTTACAAGCAGTTTAATGAATTCATAATGAATGTTGAGACTTGAGGCAGATCACGGGAGATTTTCATACTATACACATTTCATATTCAACACCCCTTAAAGGTAAAGTTCGCTCAAAAAAGAAAATGATATCATCATTTATCATTTAAATGATGACAGAATTTTCATTTTTTGAGGGAGCTATCCCTTTAGTGTGCCTTCGTGGACTTGATTAGACAAAATAATTACTATTGAAGTAATGCAGAGAATTACTTTGACTCAAACCCATAGCTAGCTAACATATTCAGAAGCCCGGGAACAGACCTAATACAATTATTTGAATTCGAGCCTCAGCCGAGATAACAAGCACACACAGAAAAGAAGATAACGTAACCTAATATTCATAAACTAATATCATTTACATAGATAAAGGACGAAGTTGAGAAACCCAAAGCCCTTGAATATAGAAACTGATGTCTGGCTCAGTTGTCCAATGGAGATCATGAGGTAAAAAGAAGGAGCTGTGCTGTTTACTGCATCCCTGATGAATTTAGTCAGATTATTGCCTGCCATGGCCACAGGTGAGGCAACGTCCATTGAAGCTGAAGTAAGCAACTGGCGGATCCCCTGAAACATGCTTCGCGCCTCACATATGATCACACCACAGGATTTTCACTCTCGCTGCTCCAAAAACAAATATGAGTCTACCAACAATATCTTAATGTATCGCAAGGGGTTGCCCCATCTGCAAAAACAGAGGGAGGGAGGGGGCCCATGCGCCCCACGCGCCCCACGCAATCTGTTTCAGTCTCGGCTGTTTTTGACACAAAAGACCGCTGGAGATTTAGATATAAGAGACACGTTCCTATTTACACCAGATTCAAGATTTGGCTTAAATTACAGTAGCATCACTTTTGCGATTTGTGTAGATTCTAACTAACATTATAGATGTTTTCAGTGTTTCGTTTCACTGAACAATTTGGATCCGTCCACATGTTGTTCGTGTGGCATGGAGAAGTTTGTCTTTTCTGTCAAGGAATGCTGCCTGCAAATATTGTAATATTTGCTGGAATTGTAGCCCAAAGTACAAACATAAATCATAAAGTGAAATGCAATTTTTAGCAATGACCTTTAATATTCTTTTTGTGAATATTAAAGGTCACTGACAATATTCAGATTACAGCTCGAGCCAATTTTTCAATTAAACTATTACATTTGGTTCTCTCCGTCCTGAATATGTGGTTATGGCCTCTGTACGCTCCTTGACATATTTAATAAGTCACATCAGATGCTATCTGTAATTGGAGCAGCCCGTCACTTTTAGGACACCTACAGTAGCTCACGAAGTTCCCAGAGTTCAGCAGCTCCTTCATGCATTTCGTCAAATTCGACATCAAAGGCTTGATTCTAGCATTCGACTCAGTTATTTAAATCCTCATTATCATAAGATTTCAATATTTTAGATATTCTGTAATTTAACTCTGGAAAGAATGAAGCTGATTCAATAGGCAGTATTTAATTTTTCACTTCTAGACGGTTGATGTGCTTGGGTCATTTTAAAAATGTAAAAAGCATATTTTCATGCAAGAGAGATTTTCGCAACAGCCACACGAGGGGGTGGGGAGGGATCCCACCGTTTGGAGCATGTTACAGGACCACTGCCAAAAGATGAATTATTCAAAACATTTTGTGTCAGGCAAGCATAGAACATAAAGAGCCCAACTCGCTGGCTTTTGTCTTCTTCAGAGTTGTAATGCCATGACACATGTTGGCTGATTTAGTGTAGATCCCGCTTAATGTTTCCTGTTTGAAAGCTGTTGAAAGCTGCCTAGCCTGGTGAAACTGTTAGGCTGGTTTGTTATGATAGTTTTGTGGGGATCTGAGGTACTTTTGGGACCACCAAAACCAGCTTAATTGACTTGACCAGGCTGAAAGGCCAGCATTTTAGAGTCAGATGTACTGTCGATCTGAAGGTCTTTTCTCCCTCTCCCATCACCTTTTCTCCTGTTTAGATTCGGAGGCCCCCGCGGACCCTGTGGCTCCGGTGATTGTAATCCCACCCCGAAACACTACAGTGGTGGCTGGGGTCAGTGAGGCTACACTGGAGTGTGTTGCTAATGCACGGTGAGTATGGGTATATGGACACACACTGTTCCCCACTGGAGTACTGTTCATTTGATATTCATTTACCTCTGACAGGTTCACAAGCATCAATATTCAGACTGTCCTACTCTATTTAACCTTCATTTCAAAGCCATTATTGTAATTGCTGCTAAAGTAACTCTTACAGTGTATTGATCATTTTCCCCCAGAAAAAAGCATGGCTAAAAACAGGATATTTAAAGATTTTTATGTTGATTTTAAAAGAAGTCTTTTTATCACCAAGGCATCATTGTGAAATATCATTGCAGCTTAAAACATCTGTTTACTTTTTGAATATATTTAAAAAAGCAGCCTATTTTTTTTATGTATATTGTCTTATTTTAAACAGTATGCCAGAGAACATTCTTCTACTGCTTGTAAATTATTGTCACTGTTGACCCTTCTTTGGGAGTTTGATTGACAGGTGATTTGTCCAATCGTAACGCTGCAAATGAACAGCTCAGACTGGAGAATACCGTAGATCAATGTCGGTGAATTTGAACTTTTGTGTGTTTTGAAAAATTGTGTGTATTAACATATTTCCGCTGTTGAAACAAGATACCTTCTAATGCCAGCTGGTTTGAGCTGGTTTAAGCTGGTCCTGAGCTAGTTTATGAGCTGGTCGTGTGCTAAGCTTATTCTAAGCAACTAGCTTCTGCTCAGTACCAATAACCAGTTCAAACCAGCTCAAACTCACTGCTATGCTTCAAAACATACCTAAAAACATACAATGTTTTTTTTCTTTTAAACCCTTTGTCTTATGTCAGCATGTTTTCATTTTCCTCTTTGCTCCTCAATGTATTTTTCACCTTATTCACTTATTCATCACCTTGATGGGTTGTTTAAATCAGAAGCAAAGTTCAAAACGCTCCGTATTTCTGCCCTGTTGTTTTCCACAGTCCTGTTGAGAAGCTCAGTTTGGTGTGGCGGAGAAACACGGTGGAAGTGGCCAGCGGCGTGGGATCCTTCGGTCGCCGCTTGACCATCATCAACCCAACGAGTGCCGATGTGGGCATGTACGTGTGCGAAGCCTCACTTTTGGGCAGCAGTGTGAAGCCGGCGGAGGCCAGAGCCTTCCTTTCCATCACAGGTGAAACACCTCGTCCAATAAAAGCTCCATTTCTTCTCTCCGACACAATGCTTTCACAGCTGCACGTCTGCAGAGAAAATCCACCGTCTTAATGGTTCCACTCAGTGGGGTGTGATGAACAGCAAAGCCCTCTGATAGATATAGCACTACATTACTGCGCATAAAACCTGAAATTACACACTGTATTAGCTGAGCTAAGAGCTTTTAGGAGAGCCTCAGGCATTACAGCTATCGGTCACAGCGCACTATGAGAATATCACCAGGTAATACTACACATTAGGATCATCCTGAATACACACTGCTGAAGTGCCATCAGTCCTATTTCCAAGTCATTTGATTTACTTAATAACAGAAAGTGCACATAATTTGTAGCCCTTTGAAATAGCAGTGTGTAAGGAGATAAGTGTTGGTGTTATCATATCTTTAGGACAGCACAGTAAAAAATGAAAGGCTCTTTTTTGTTACATGAATACAGTGTTAAATTAAGAGAATAGATCGGTGCTTTAAGGAGCCATTTCAATCTCAGCATAAATTATTTTACCTAATGTAGTCATATTAAATTATGTTATATATTTTTTCCATTAATACATTTATTATTAATATTATTATTATATTTTTCTTAATAATATTCTGTTGTGCAGGAATAATTTATTCAAAACATTAAAGAACAGATTTATAAGAACAGAACATTTTTATTTGATACCATTAATAATAGTCTCTTATGTGTGAATAATAATAATAATATATAATGTTACAATAATAATGTGCAAATTATAACAATAATTTTCATCATATTTTAAAGTTAATATAATATTATTATAAAACAGTTGTTATTATTATGATTTTCATAAGAATACAGTTAATCAATTACATAATAAACAAGACTGTTGTTTAAAAATGTTAATGTTACCAAACAGAGCTTATTATTTAGTGTAACTGACAAATAATGCTTAATAATGTCATTTAACTGTAAGACTGTACTTTTTTTACTGTAACACTATGTGCTGTGCCAAAATTGAAGTCAATTACCAAATTTGTCTTTGTCTCTTAGCGAGAGACAGCAACATAAAGCACGATTGCTCAGTTATCTGTTCTTAAATGATTTATCTTTAATGTTTTTCTCTGATTTATTCAACAGTTTTTCCTGTCTTTGCATATATTTAGCACATACTGAGTACTCGCAGTTTGTCCACCTCTGCTCTGTACAGTTATATATGGAAACCCATCGAGCTAAACAGCATATTAAATATTTATGCTTTCTCTTCACTTCACATTGGCGTCCATTTGAGAGCCCAGCTGACAGGTGTTCTGGGCTCCATGTGAAGTCCAATACATATGTATAGACAGACGGATCCGTTACAGGAGGAATATATTGCACTGGGCAAGAGTGCATGTGAATTGATGAATGCGGGCTGTCAGTGTGGCGCTGCACATAAGTCAGAAGCTTAGTGACTGTTTGGGTGTCTGAATTATATTCAAGATCTCTAAGTATGCATTTATTCATCTGCTTATTTGGGTGAAAGATTCACTTCAGATTTTTGATGGCCCTTTTTTTCTGTTGAGCTCTGTCTCTCATGCGTAATTCTCTACAATAATGTCTCTTTTGAGCTGTACATCATACGAGATTAATTTATTGCCAAACTATTAAAGAGATCTATGAAATAGCTCATAGAAAATAAATGTATGAATGTGCTTTCTTCTGGTGATTTTCATGATTAAAGCTCCTAAATATCTGATTAATTTACCCCAAAAATGAACATTTTATTATTGCCGTTGGACACGCACACATATAGCCCCGCCCCAAACTCATGCCATTGGCTGAGCGAATGCTGCTGTCGTCAGGCACATTAGGATACTCAAGCAAAAATCAATGTATTGTTAACATAATAGATTTATACTGGATTTTACTTATGCGGGAACACACTACGGGTGATTAGGGTACAATTAATTTGTTTTAAAAGACATTGATTTGCTTTTAGATCATTCCATAAAATTGAAAATACTGTCTATATCCAGAAAACAAATACATTTTCACATTTTTTTTAGGAATAAACCATGTTTAAAAACTTTTTAAAGACTTGAAATTGAAATATACAGTTGCAAACAAATAAAGTGCAATCAAATAAAGACTTATGTGTAGTTTGAATGTTTTCTTTCCTGAAGGCAACAAGTTTTGAAAGCCCAAAACCTAAAAATTGACCAGTGCTAAAAAAAACGTCTAGGTTACATACGTAACCCACGTTCCCTGAAGGAGGGAACGGAGACGTTACATATAGGGATCTCGCCTGAGAGACCAAACGTCTTCGAGTCTTTGGAAAAAGGCCAATGAATATTGGCGTGAAATAATCACAGCTAGGTGCACCTTATTACAGCGTGAGTATAATAGGGCACGGTTGGATTGCACATGCAGGTTTTCGCTGAGGAGCCGAGTTGGTGTCAGCACAACCCAGGGTCGTGGCAAAAGGATGTAACACTTTCAGTCGAATCACTTCGACGTTACATATGGGAACAGACCCATGGAACAGACCACGACGCGTTACGCGGAGACACCGGTGCCGACAGGCAGGCAAGCCTGTCAGCAGGAGAGTCTGGAAGGGCACAGCAGCAAGCCAACACCGCCGGTCTTCCCACTACCTGCTTGTCTGATTTAAGACACGGGAAGAGACAGCCTCTTCGTGGAGGTCGTAAAACCTGGCGAAGGTGTTTGGTGTCTGCAGCTCTACAGATATCTGCTAATGAGGCACCGTGCACCAACGCAGAGGTGGAGGCAACACTGTGGAGTGAGCTCTCAGACCTAGGGGGCACGGCTCTCCCTGGTATAAGTAAGACAGGGAGATGGCATCCACCACTCAATGGGCCAGCCTTGGTTTGGAGACAGCATTCCCTTTCTGCTGACCTCCAAAGCAGACAAAGAGCTGCTGAGAGCGTCTGAAGCTCCAAGTGCGGGCAACGTAGCGGCGCAGTGCACGTACTGGACACAGCAACTCTAAGGCTGGGTCTGCCTCCTCCTGGGGCAGAGCTTGCTGGTTCACTACCTGACTTCAGAAAGGTGTGGTAGGAACCTTAGGCACATAGCCGGGCCGAGGTCTCAGTATTACGTGAGAGTCAGCCGGACCAAATTCTAGGCACTCTTTGTCAACAGAGAAGGCTTGGAGGTCCCCGACCCTCTTGATGGAGGCCAGAGCAGTCAGGAGTGCTGTCTTTAGTGACAGGAATTTCAACTCGACTGACGCTAGGAGCCCAAAAGGAGCTTGCCGCAGGCCAGTTAAGGCAACGGCAAGGTCCCAAGAGGGTACTGAGGGCGGTCTCGGGGGACTAACCTGACGCGCACCTCTAAGGAACCTAACGATGAGTTGGTGCTTACCTAGGGATTGACCCTCAACTGCATCATGGTATGCTGCGATGGCAGCAACATACACTTTAAGAGTCGAAGGGGACAGCCTGTGCTCCAACTTCTCTTGAAGGAAGGAAAGCACAACATCTCTCTGGGTCCTCGCGGTGTGAGGAGCACCAGTCGACGAACAGACCCCATCCCCAGCGTAGGCCTGCCTTTTTGAGGGGGCCCGAGACTGAGAGATGGTGTTGATCACAGCTGCTGGCAAGCCGGTGAGGTCTGACGCGTCCCATTAAGCGGTTGAGTGTCCCTGGAATATAAACAGCGCGCAGACCTGCTAGTTTGAAAGCTTGAAAAAGGCTACCGATCTCACGGGTCCCGCTGTCAACTGCCCAGTTGTTTCTCTAAAGGCTGAAGCGGCGAGCGAGCATGAACTCCAGCAGAAGCTCTTGAGAAATTTCTCCTTCTCTTTCAGCAGACTCCAGCAACAATGTATCGACGAGGCTCCGAAAGCGAAAAGCTGCATGTGCAATCCAGCCGTGCCCTATTATACTCACGCTGTGATAAGGTGCACCTGGCTGTGATTATTGCACGCCAATATTCATTGGCCTTCTACCAAAGACTAGAAGACGATTGGTCTCTCTGGCGATATCCCCATATGTAACGTCGAAGTGATTCGACTGAAAGGGTAACTAGGGTTTTGACAGTAAATTAACATATACTTTTCCATTAACAAATAAATCATCATATTTAAATTTCGGCCTTCGGCCTTCACAAAAAATACACCATGCCACAAAAAAGTTGTCTTTAACAGCTTGTTATTAATACAAAAGAGTTATCTTTGTTCCTTATTTAATCCTAAAAGGTGTGTTTATGACCATAGAGTAATGTAAAATTGGGTAGTGTATCATGGTTACAGACTCAAGACTCTATCCAGGATATCAAACATGTGTCATATTTTCAGCGATTTTGAGAACGCATTTGTTTTCATTTGTCATGCGTCTCCTAGCAACAAGGTACACGTTTCTGCGTGAGTTTGCTGTGATCGGAACAACTTTAAAGTCTGGTAGTGTATGATGCCAAGTGTTTTAAATATATGTACATTAGTCATGTAGTGTATTCCAGCCTTAGTGATAAGCTACTGTAACCCTAAAGGTACAATATTGCACATTTGTTTGAGAGTGATATGAATTTACATGACTTGGAAGTCATATGGACAAATGTAAAAGTGTAGTGTGAACATTTTGACTAATATTCCCATCTGTTTCCCACAGAAGACTTGTAAAAGTATGCAGATAAATAAATGATTGTATTTTTGGGATTCCTGTAAAACAAAACAGCGTTCATACAGATCTGTTTACAATATAATGTGAACATAATCAATTTACAGATTTACCTCATTACAGACTCATAACAGATGTTTTATAAGCATGAAATCTATAACGTAAGTCTCAGTGGCCATCTGTGCCTCTACAGGAAGTCCAAACATTACAGTAGAGGACGTTGTGCATTAGGTGAGAGAGCGAAACATGCCCACCAGTGCTCTCAGTCTTAATGGGACCCTTCCACATGTCTGACTGCCGAAGACATGTGACCACATTAAGCCCACAAGCCGAGCATTTCAATTTTGACAGTGTTTATGAATTCATTACTTTTGCTCCAGTAAACGTTCAGTTGCTATAGAAAAGGGAATAAATTTGTCCCACGCCCATCTGCGCTCAATGAAAATACAGTTTTTTTAAAGAAAATACATTGACGGAATCATTCGATTATTTCTGAAGCTGTTTATGAATTTCAATACCACGGAAAACGTCATTCTTTTGTATTCAGTTGAGAAATGCCACTGTGTTCTCAAATAAGCTTATTTGCTTTTTGCAGAGGCGCCCTATTTCACCGCTGAGCCCAGGAGAAAGATGATGGGAGAGGTGGAGAAAAGCGTGGATATCCAGTGCCAAGCTCGAGGTGAGTGTTTTACGTGCGGGACTTAAACCGAGGGGGCTGGATTGATTCAAGATTTATAAGTATACTCTGCAATATGCTTTACAAACAATAGACATACAATACACTTCAACCCCTTCTGATCCAGGCGCTTCAATGAGCGCTCAGAGCTTTTGTAGTCGGTAAGCTTAGTTACGTAAAGGTATTTATAGCAATTTTCACTTCGCATTATTTGTGCTGCCGCCTATTTTCGTGAATAAAGTTCCAGCAGCGCCGTGCGGGTCTATTAACCAAACCCAAGAGCTGTGCCCTGCTCTGTTTGGGGGTGATTTATAAAATCTGTGCATTTAGAGGATGTCAGCGTCCCTTCGCGGAAGACAGATGGCGGCCTTTCAGACGAGTGGCGAAGAGTTTACGATTAGCTGTGAGATATGAGGTGTTGATAGGAAGAGGCTTAAACTATTATCATTATAGAGTGGAAAAATGGGCGATGAAATGGTATTGGTTTTCTGCCAGAAATATTCTCTAGCTTTCTAATAGTGCTGGAATGGAAAGCCGGCCCAACTGTTATAACCATACTTATGATATTTGTCCATTGAGGTTCAGACTCGGCTCAGCTGCAATTTCAGCGAGGGGTAAAAATGATCCCTCAGCATCAGATGGGCTGCGAGAAATAAAAACAAGCGAGTCACCCCGCCGTATCCTCCAGAGTGGAAAGTGGAATCAATCCATTACCTCTCTTATGTGCTGCTTCTGGGACTGTTCTCACTTTTTTATGTGGCTGGATTGAAAGGAATCCTTTTGTTTTGAGAAGTTATATCTCTCCAGAGCAGAATCAGAAGTCTTCAGCTCTCGAGGATCAAGGGAAAGACTATAACACATGCCCAGAGCCCCTCGCTCTTTTGATACGTCTCGGAAAATTTGCACGGCAAAGTCTTCGGCTGTTTGCTGCCGAGTGGAGCTTGATACAGCCGTTAACCACAGGCGAAGAGCGCTAAATGAGTTTGAATAATACAATCTGGTGGCCTTCTCTTGATGCAGACGCAAGCCACAGCAAGTGATGCTTTTCTCTGTTAGTTCTTTCAGCTGTTACTGAAGTCCCCCCCCCCCCAAGAGTGCGCTTTTCCAAGCTGCTGGAATATTCTTAGAAGCGTGCTAGCCGAATCTGTTTGGAGGCTTAAGATCATCTCATTTTCACTTGACACTTCATCGTTTTTTTATATCCTACAAAGGGTGCAGCCAGCAGTTTCAAAATTAGACCTATGAGTGTGTGTATAATAAAGAGTGTTTAGACCAGGGTGGTGCATGCGGCTTCATACCGCACAGAATGGGGATACAGTAAATGTGTTATTTCACTTTAGCCAAATGGATTCACTGAACCTGGGAAGCGTATTTAATGTAGTGTCACCTCAGACAATAGACCAACAATACTAGGAGGCTATTTATATACCTATCTATCTGTAATCAAACATAAATAATTTTCTTTAAATGCATTACTTTCCAGGTTTCAATAAAAATTCTGGACTCTAAATTCCTTCCTTCATCCATCATAATGACCTACTCATATCATGTTGTGTTTTTAATTCACAGGGGTGCCCATGCCAAAGCTGGAGTGGTATAAGGATGCTGTGCCCCTCAGCAAACTTAACAACCCTCGCTACAAGGTCATCTCCAGCATGGGCCTTCAGGTCAGGAAACTACAGCCCAGCGATGCCGGAATCTTCCAGTGTTTTGCCAGGAACTCGGCCGGAGAGGCTCAGGTCCACACTTACCTCGATGTCACGAGTGAGTCTGACCCCGAGGCCGGCCTGCGGGGAGTCATGCATTCTTTATCGCATGTTTTCCAGACTCGATGCTACTAATTACTGACACACAAACAATCGAGACATTGTCATGGGTATTATATGCGGCCAGCTGCAAAGTGCACCTTCTCTCAGCCGTTGTACAGCAGTTCCCCGGCATGACAGATGTGTATTTCCTAATCTAAGGTTGTGTGATTCTGACTCTTTCCCATAAGAGACACAACGGCTCCCTGTGGAGAGGCCTGTCTCGAGTTGATTACATCGTAGTGTTGGTCAGGGCACTGCCCTGATCTGTACATGAGGACATTAAGACCCCCTCAGAGGAGCACTCTCATCACAGATAATTACCACAGCCCAGATTGCACATATTTACTGCATGTAGATTGCCGTAATGATTTTAACTTCCAGCTGTATTGACCTTTGAATTATCCGAATGTCTGTGCTTGTACAGCCCATTTTTGAGAATAAAGCTTGGTCATTACAAAGAACCGTATTTTGTTTAAAAAGGAAATATTTTAGAGTCTTCAGGTTATGTTTAAAAACCTAAATATAAAGCTCTTTTGGAGTACTAAACCCTTACTAATAAGCCAAAGTTTAAAAATAAAACATAGAGTAAGGACCCTTCAGTAAAGATAAACAATTCATTTCAGGCCTAAAAGAAAGTTTTAAGTTATTAAAAAAGCACTTGCTCACTGAACTAGCTCTGAATGGCTGAAGATCTTACACTCGATCATTGAGCGGCGGTTAAATCAAAGCTGGGTTAGTTCTTCTGCTGGCTTTATTATTCCTGTATAGATCTGTTTCATGCTAAATCAAGGATAAGTACAGTGGATGAATGCTAGTGTGATATGCAATCACTCACCAGGCCTTTATGTCCCCAGAGAGCCTGTGAACGGGGTCACTGTAAAAAGAAATAATAATAATAATTGAACAAAACATTGGAGCGTTGAAATGGTTGATTTTCAATGTCATGCTAATTTGGATTTTTGAGTGTTGAACATTGTATCATTGTATCAAGATGTACAGCGCTGAGATAACTACAAGTAAGAGGTTTATTTATATCGCTGCTATAGAGCCGGTTATATGATGCAAAAGAAAAAAATTATTAGTTTAGTACTAATGCACTATGGTAAAAGCTTTTTGGGGTTAACATCTGATATTCTGCAAGGAAATTAAGTCTTTATTAATCAGCAATCTGTAGTCTAAATTGTACAGTAGAAAGGTTTTTAAAGTTTTGTAGGAAGAATCAAGTTTTTTGCAATTATCTGTATTAGTTATACAATTATATAATTATTGGCCAGTCTGGAAAAATGTTATACTGGGATTTTATACTGTGACTACGAAAAAAAAGAAAATAATAATTACTCATAGCTTATTCTAAAATTTTGGTTATACTGCCCAGCCTTCCTATGGCATCAGTATTCATATGATAAAAATGATATAAATCAATTGGAAAGCAAGCTGTAATGGTTTTTAATATTTCTTTCTCTGCTGTTCCAAATAAATATGGCACATATTCAACAATGCATCCAAACAGCGATCTTTTGCTCTCAAACAGCAGTATGTTTTACTTTTCCAAATGGAAATACCTGATCATTTACACATCTCTGCCTATTAAAAATGACCTAGCAACTCCACAATGCCACATTGGGCACCCAATCAGAACAGAATAATTAGATTCATGCTAGTTGTTTACCGTCTCCGGTTTGAAACACAAATTTGCAGACGTGTCCCGCATGGCAATAAAAAGCATCAGTAGTGTTTTGATGGACATAACATTGTTTTAATACAATTTAGTGGCTGGTGTTTGGCCTCTTGTAATAATTTGCGTGTTCCTGTGGGTGTGTGTGGGCGGACTGCATTAAGCGTGAATAAGGGGACTCTGAAGGAATGTGGCGTTTTCTCTTCCTGATTAAAAACTGTGACTGTGTGTTTTACAGGTATGGCTCCATCCTTCACTGCGGCGCCGGTCGACATTACTGTCACAGATGGAGCGGTGGCCACGTTCACCTGTCAGGTGTCTGGGGCCCCTAAACCTGCTATCATCTGGAGGAGAGGTAAAGCTAGTGCAAAGTGATGTTTGGTTGTAGCAGTTTTAGATTTAGTTGGAATTTACTAATAAACGAGGCCTAAATCACATCTGAGCTCAGAGGCAACCGATAGAGTTGCCTTCTTGCGTGCTTCCTACGTTGGAGCATTTTATCTATTCAGTCTTGGATTGATACAATTAGCAAAATTCTACATAGGCAGAAAATCCCATGCTGCCTATGTAGGGGACACTGGTGTCACTTGGAAATTGTGAAGGAAGTTCATTTTGCCAGCCAGGAATGGTGAGCGAAAATGTTTTGGAAATTGTTTTTGTGCCTCCTGTGATGGTACCACGAGACGTCGCTCACTCGTATATCTCAGACTTCTGAAGGGGATGTACTGTAGATTCTTAAAAGTAAATGAAAGTAGGCAGTTGCCGAGCCTGTTGCTGTTCTATATGCAAGCATCAATATCTTGAACTTGATGTGAGCTGCAACCAGGAACCAGTGCAGGGAAATAAAGAGAGGTGTGACATGGACCCTTTTGGGTTTGTGTGAACCCAAAAGGGTGTTGCTGTCATGCTGCTGCATTCTGAATCATTTGTTAAGGTTTGATTGTGCATGATGGCATGATTGCAGTAGTCCAGCCTGAAAGAAGTTATGCAGCATGCTCTGTCAGGAAGGGCCTGATCTTTCTGATGTTGTGCAATGCAAATCTGCAAGTTCAAGCAGTTTTTGCAATGTGACCTTTGAATGTCAGCTAGTCTTTGAAGATTACAATAAGATGTCTGACTGAACTTGAACCTAACTGGATGGTAAAATCATGCTGTAAAGCTGGAGTGGCAGAGAAGGCAAGGAGCTCGGTCTTTGCCAGGTTGAGCTGTAGGTGGTTCTTTCATCCGTGCTGAGATCCAGATTCAAATCTGGTTGAAATGAGAGATAGAGCTGTATGTCAGAAGCATTGCAATGGTAGGAGATACCATGTGCTTGTATGATGGCACCCAATGATGTAGTGTATATGGAGAAGAGGAGGGGTCCAAGAACTGATCCCTGAGGAACTCCAGTGAGAAACTAATGTGCTTTAGAAATCTCCCCCCCTTTCTTCAGCGCCACATGATCTCTTGGAAATCGTTCTTATATGCTGATTTGCTGCAGATCAAACATTTCTTAAAAATCTTTAATGCTTTAGTTTTTTTAGAAGGCAGCAATAATTAAGTTGACTACTTTTTAAAACAGCTATGCTTCATTAAAATGAAAATAAAGGTTTTGGAACGTAGCATCAATGTGCTGAAGTAATGTCAGTATTAACCTGAATCCATCTCAGGCCCTGCTGTTTTGTTATGTGTACTAGTGCTATAGTTTACTGATTACAGCCAGATCGCAGGCATCCTCGCTGCTATGTTACTGCAGCAGAGGCATAAATTGATGTATGAGGTTGTGTGTTTTGTGCTTCACAGGAAGCCGTTAAGATGTCTTTGTTGCAGCCGATTGGCAACACAAAAGATAATTTCATGCAAGAGTAACAAAAAAAACCTCCATTATATTCTACAACTGTTTTGGCGATATTCATGAAGTCGTTTCCATAGCATTCCCAATTATAAAGCGGCATACTTAATAGCGGGCCCCTAACAAGGTAGAGAGTTCTGCAGGCGGTTTCAAGAAGATTTTCCTCTGGGAAACCTTTAAGCTTGTAATAAAATCATCCCGGACTCCTACACCATGCATAGTGATGTTCTATTAATTCCTTATATGGAAGCAGATGCAAGATAACTGTTGTGTGTGTGTGTGTGTGTGTGTGTGTGTGTGTTTGTTTGCATATGTATGCACATCAGACACTCAGATCCTCGCCAGCGGTTCAGTACAAATTCCGCGTTTCACGCTGCTGGAGTCCGGCGGTCTGCAGATTCAACCGGTGGTGCTGCAGGACACGGGGATGTACACCTGCTACGCCGCTAACTCAGAAGGAGCAATCAATTCCAGCGCCTCCCTCACCGTATGGAGTAAGAGAAACACACTTACAGTATTCTGAGCCCATCTTTTCACCACAAAATAAAAGAAATGAAAGCATCTCAGCCAAGTGTTGTACAATCCTAACAGAGCATACCTCAGTGGAAATTTTTTTTGATAATGTATAAATCCTCAATTTCAGAAAATTTACCCTTGTGGCTGGTTTTGTGGTTCCGGGTAGCATATGCATTATATGAATACAAACTCTAATAACCCAAGATATTTCTTAACTAAATATGCTATTATATGTGAAACAGGCAGATCTTTTTGTTCTCTTAAAAAATATATATATATATATATATTTCTGTCAATACTGTCAATATTGACAGAAGAACTCAATGAACAAAAATACAAATCAGTACAAATGTTTGTGTTGATCTGAAAAGATGGATTAAAAATCACTAATTCAAATGAAACAACAGCACATTAAAAATAATCTGACTATCAGTGTGATAAATAAAGAGCAAAGTTCATAGTAATCAATTCAAACATGTAAACTTATTTCAGATGAACGCAGAAAAAAATGTGACTAACTAAATTCAGTGGAGATGTGTGGTTCTGTACTGGACAAAGGCAAACTTCCTTTCAAAATAAATAAGTCAGAGAAGAGCCAGATAAGCTGTTCCACTAAAAGCAGCTTCTTAGCACAGCTTCACAAGGTGATATCTACAGCATCCAGACTTGTTATTACACACTGATCAGAGCATGTAAAGTCCTGGCATTGTCTCAGCGGGAGAAAAACGCGCTCGGCTGTTGACGTGTGAACAGTTAAACAGTGAAGCGTAAAGCCACTTGGTTCTTGGAAATGTTGAACTAGTGCAGAATTAACCATGTTGTGTTTGTTTCAAGGTCGCACGTCCATATCCAGCCCTCCCATGGACAGACGTGTCATTAAGGGGACCACGGCCATTTTGGAGTGCAGCGCCACCCACGACCCGCGCGTGGCAGTGAGGTGGGTGATGACAAACGAGCTGCGCTGCTTCCTTCTCTCTTCTCAACATCAGAGCCCGGGGCTCCAGACTCGGTTTGATTGTAATGTTAATTCAGAGTGTCAGCCCATAGGCCTTGAAGTTGATTCAAAGCGTGATGCGTAGTGCTGTACAGTTAATTCGCCGCTAATATGCTGGATATCAGTGTAATGAGCCAGCGCTGTTTCCTGCGCTCCCCCTGTGTCAGCTTGACTGTGATAGAGTTCTCTTCCGCTCCTCGTCTCCTTCACTTGGCAGGTACGTGTGGAAAAAGGATGAGGAGTTAGTGAGCCAGACCAGAGGGGGGCGTATCAGTCTGCAGGAGGGCTCCTTGCACATCAGTCAAACCTGGTCCGGGGACATCGGGGACTATACCTGTGACGTCATCTCTCAGGCCGGCAACGACTCCAAGGCGGCCCGTCTGGAGGTCATGTGAGTGACTTAGCTTCCCTTTATCTCCGAGCATTAGGCTGACTAATACGCTGAGCTGATGGATGCATGTCACCTTCCAGATGCGTATTGCGCGTCATTTTTCACACGCCGGCTTTGAGGTGTGAGGACGGAACTGAAGAGCGAAAAATATCCTGGCTCTCAAAAACCTCTATCCCTAAGTATTCAACTTTGTCATGTAGCTCATCCCACAACGTTACTGCTATAGACATGAGCGATACCTCAAATCGCGAGGCTTGTGGAGGAGAGGATGTGACTGTAATATGATTAGACAATAGAACAAAAAATATTCATTATATATATATTATATATATATTCATATATTTTTCCTCTACAAAAATCTACAAAAGTAGTTTGTTCAATCAAGAGCAGTGAGAGGTTTTCTTTTTCTTCTAATTATTTTTTTTCATTAAAGACACAGACAGCGGGTGGGAAATTAGGTGTAGTCACTTTAAGACACCATGCACGGATCCAATATACCGATGCACGTCCGATTTCTTTCTTAACTTACGTTTACTTAAGGCATAACAGAACTGTTTTTGAAGACACTCACCAACAAGACTGTATTTTGACATACTTTTGTATGTATTTGTCCATTCAAGCGCATGGAGGAGTGAAAAGAAACTCAATTTGAAGCATTGCTTGAGATGCCGCATTTTGTGTGCATGTAGTTTAATGTGCTGCTGTATGTTTTTCCGTAAAAAAAGCTCCCTTTAACATTGTACTTTCCTTACACTGTATGGTTTCCTTCTTCATCTTTTTTCCTCGTCCTGTTAGTTCACCCACTGCAGCATCTGCATAAGCTATGTGAGTGGATTGCTGCTCTCAGCAGGAGCGTGTAGACTGACCTTTCCTCGGTAACCTTTTTCAGCGTAACCTTTCCATCTGGATTCCAACTGCTTATACACAATTTTCACATTCATCAACGCGCCCGCTAATTGTAACTTTTAAAGCATTTATTTAATCAGAAGAAGTTTTTCCTCTGTCCTTTGCCTTTAAACCCTGACTTTCAAATCATCCTTTTTAAAGTAGCTGGTATGCCACTGTTTGTGACTGCTTTTTTAACTCTCCGTCCAGAAAATAATGTCTTGACCGACTCCTAAAAAGTTTTGACCTTTCGACCAGTCTCTGAGTGGGTAGATTTCTTTATCCCGGCTATTTGAAACTCTATTTCTGATCCGCGTCTGCCAGTCGAGTCCTTAAACCCAAAATAAAAGCTGAATCTTGGCAGCGTAAACATTTTAACACCTAAAGCCTTTGCTTATGACTCTGTATCACAATATGATGAGGGAATAAAATCCCCTCAGAAGCTCTCCAGAAATAAACCGCTGGAAGACGGCAGTAACCAGCGGGTGTGTGTACTTTATGCAGATTTCATGAGGCTAATGTTGTGTGGAACTAAGACTCATTATCTGTTTGTGGGTTTTCTGGCTCCTCATTAAACTGGAAGAGATGCTGTGGTGGTATCAGATGGTTATGGGGAATCAGGCATGTAGTCAGGAGGACTTTCCCCAGTGGCTGGAGTCACCCATGCGTTGTCTTTTTCCACCTTGAGCGATCACAGCACACACCATTATAACTAACTATTGTTGTTTATGATCCAACAATCTGAGCAAATCATTAGTTCTGAGGTCTTTTTTATTTTTGGTCAGAGTTGTCTTTTGTTTTTATGTAAAAAATCCAAAAATTTTATCTTATTGTCTTCTTTTCTAATAATACCTGTGAAGGACGATATTATAATATACAGTACATTCACATGAAAAGCAGGACTTAGAATAGCTCACCAAAAAGAACGTTTTCATTCATAATTATTAGAGCTATTTTCTCAAGGTACTTTATTCATTATAGTAAAATCACTGATTCTTAACATTTTGTTAACGTTGTCTTGTTAACACCATGTGAAAAAGTATAAATGTTTTACGCCAGTAGAAACGGCATAATCTTTCTTCTTAAGCAGAAAGAACACAGTAAAAGTGATGAAATCTTCAGCGTTGCTGGTTCTCTCCATGGGTTTAATTTATAGGAGAAAACAAACTTTCCAAGCGCAACTGTTGGTGCTTGGTGCCTGGTCTCAGCAGGAAGCCTATCCTCCCCAGAAATGATTAATAAAGTAATCAATAAAAATAACGAGTGTGAAGAAGAAAATCAAGACAAACGCAAATGATGCCTGCCTTCGTCTGGCAGTAAGATTCTTGTCTTTTTGAACTTGGAGGAGCCAGCAGTAGTAGTGAATATGGGAGAAGATTTAAGAAAATGGGTCAAGGAGGCCTACTGGGAGAAACAGTCCCATAGGTGATCATCAACAGACCCAAACCACAATCAATGCCTGGTTGCGCTTCTGTAATACTCTCTGTTTGATTTTCATACTAGTAACTAGTACGTTTAGTAACCCCAAAAACTGCATCAGTATCGTATAGAGCCTACTGTATATGCTAGCTGTGTTTATGCAGCACTTACATGAAAAGTGTGACACAGCCCTTATTTTGAGTATACTGTATGTTGTTTTCTGTCCTCAGAGAGCTGCCACACTCACCTCGAAACCTTCAGGCCAGCCTGAACGCCAATGATAGCCGCAGCGTGGATCTGTCCTGGATGAGACCCTTCGATGGAAACAGCCCCCTACTGCATTATGTGGTGGAGCTTTCAGAGAACAGTAAGATAAACCAAGCGGTATTTATTGAATGAAGGAATGAATAAATTAATCAGGCATTTATAAATCGCTTTATTATGGGTTGCTATACACCTAAAGCGCTTTACAATCATTAAAGGGGTCTCTCCTCAGCCACCACTAGTGTGCAGCATCCACTTGAATGATTGTAAAGGCATACAGGTTAAGGTAACGATCTGCGTTTTGCACACCTGTGTGCATTTGTGAGTAGCTAAAGTTGAATTGGGAACAGAGCTCTAGTGCTCAGCCACTTTTTCAGCTACCTTGGTTGAAGAGGTATTTTTCCAACAGGACAATTCTCTGTGTGGGTAATTTTTTTCCCCCACCAGAAATTCTGTTGATAAGCACTTGTTTTAAAAATGTTTTTAAAGCATTTACCATCTGTTAACAACCTTATTGCTCACAGTAGGTCTGTCTACTGTTTATTGTTAAGTTGTTGTTAAAAAGAAGTTCCCCTATGGAGAATATGAATGGGGTTTTTGTTTCCGGAGCCCCACTGACACACTCTTAAGTGGGAGAAATAGTATGAGTAGTATGCAAATGTGGTGTTCTGAATTCAGCTCCTTACATCCAATAAAAATCACCTTGACACCACTTGATTAAAAGACATTTGAGTCAAGTGGCTCAGAAGAGCTGATATAGCTCTGAAATCAAATTATTTTAAGAGTGAATAAGATGTCCAAATACTTCTTGGGATCAATGGATAGCCATTTGCTCAGTGGCACAATTTTTAAGTGAATCCCACTCTGAACCAACAATGCTACAGAATCTACTGATCTCAGTGCCTCATTCACATCTACCCATAATGCATCTGAATGTTCAGAACAAGCATGCAGCTGCTCTCTGTATCTCCTGTATAGTGCATGCATATGTGAGCTGATCTCAGCTAGTGTCGCCCAGTGGTGAAAAAGCCAGTGGTATTACAGTACCAAGAAAAAAACACCCAAGTAGATTGATCTTCCAGGGCTGGACGAGGACAGTGAGGAATGTGTTGGAGTGGAGGTGAAGATTACTGGTGCAGGGTGTAATATGGCCAGGAAGTTCCATTAGAAACACCTTTCAAAGAAAGCGAGAAAAACCCTCTCTCTCTCTCTGACTAAGACTTTTTGCCCTCAAAAACACTGATTTCAGGTGCAATCTGTAATTTTCTTCCTCATTAAGATCTGACACATAAAGAAATAAGTAGTACTCATGTTATGAATCAGGAGATAAATAATTCATGAAGGGATCATTTTAATTTCTTTTGATCTAAACTTCTCGTTGCAAGTGTTGTTTGGAGTCGGCTGTATAATTTCTGAAGCTACATGGGCTGGTCATTAAGTGCAATTAAGTAATAATGGCCATCCTGAATGCTGTAAAGAGTCCAGACTCAAGCATGTTATGTAATTATGAGTGGATGAATAATTTGTGTAAAAATATCTTGGCAAGTATCATGTGATTATGCAAATTGTGCAATTTTATATATGCCACCGTGTGTCTTTAGAAGACAGAATGCAAGGTTTGATTATTACTTACATTAATAACATTTGCAGAAGAGATTACACTTAACAGATCTTTAGTTAAAGGGGCTTTAATCATGGAAAAGGCCGACATTTAACTTGCAGACTGATTAGCCTATTACATAAGAATTCATTTACATATAGAAGTCTTTGGTACAATAGCACTAAAGGCCTGTTTAATTCTAGGGGGCTGTTTTTTTGAGGTTTATAAATATTGAGTAATTATAATAGGTGAGATAAAACATAATATCTAATAAATATATAAGCAATATCACAGAAGCTAATGGAATTATTATAAGCCCTCTCTGTTATGAAGAGTGAAATATTGTTAGAAAGAGGTGGCCTTGGTGATTAGTGTGATTACCTTCATCTGATACAGCATTCATTCTTCATCTTTATCAGCAAACAGAGTATTTAAAGTGTAAACCAGTTTAATCTCAACAGAATCGGGGTCAATATTGTTTTCTAATATTTTTTAAGATATCGCTTTTATTTAGTAAGGACACATTAAACTGCTAAAAGGTTGTTGTAAAGACATTTATAATGTCTGAAGGGTCATGTGACACTGAGTAATGGTGCTGAAAAACATTACATTTTTAAAATACATTCAAAAACAATTATTTTAAATTGTAATAATATTTCACAATGTAGTTTGCACTGTAGTTTCAATCGAATAAATGCAGCTTAGTTTAGCAGAAGAGTCTTCAGAAGCAATAAAAAATTGTACCGAACCCAAACATTACATTATAGCGTTATAGTAAATACATAAATTACAGATGTGATAATAGTTAGAAATGTTCTTCTCCTCTTTGTATACCAGATTCTCCCTGGAGAGTGTATTTGCCTGATGTGGACCCCATCGCGACCGGAGCCATGGTGAAGGGCCTGACTCCGGCCCGCTCGTACCAGTTCAGGGTCTGTGCGGTTAATCAGGTGGGGAAGGGACAGTACAGCACCGAAACCAACAGGTAGGAGGCCGTGCTTGTCAACAGCTGCTTATTCTCATGTTGTCCATCCATCATTGCAAGATTACATTTTTTACACTCAAGCTTGGTCAGGCTTATTATGTCCCATCACCTATAGTCTGCTGCCGCCCATCATTGTTTAAGTTTGTGTTCTGTCACTGATCCTCCACCCACAGCTCTCAGTATGTCCTGCTGTGGCTGAAATCACAACACCGTGGCTTGTCTTTCTCAGGTCGTGAGTGGCACTCTCACCTCTCGCTCTAATCAGACCCCCTAGCAGCTCGCTTTCGCAGGCTTGCAGCTGTGGGCGGCAGACGCCTCTTTCCCAGCAGCTCCTCAGAGGTTTATCTGCTCCTGACGTGGCGAAACATGCCGTTTCTGTTCCAGTTGAAAAGAAGGCGGTGTCGTCTCTCACCCGCAACAGCGACGTCTCACGTTACAAATTAATCGCTTTTATTTAGAGAGTGAGTGTTAAGGATAGTTTTTAAGAGATATACAGCTGCTTAAACCTCTTCCTCAATGCTGATTTTGCTGAAAGCAACAGTAAACAGGTGGGTGAGAGCAACAAAAAGTTGAAAAGACTCAATGGTACGATCAAGGTAACTACTGTGTGCATCTGCCTTTGCAGCGGAAATATACGTTCTTTTACGCTTGTGTGAATAATGAAAGCCTTCAAGTAAATGCAAAGAGCTGTTAATGAGCAACCGATTTAAAGGGAACTGTGCAATCAGCGTGAGTCAGTTGGGTACGTAGAGCGGTAATATCATCTCTCTGCAGACTTCACATCTATTCTCTCCCACCGCTGATATCTGGCTTTTTTTTAGCACCTGCTCTTCCAAAATAGTGCTATCGTGTTGTGTGCCTCTCCAGGCAAAGTGAATATTGAAATTGCACTTTTGACTTTTGAGGCCACTCTGTAAATATAATATGTGTTAGTAAATATGTGTAAAAATATTCATGTCATCTAGGTTAATGTAGAGCGCAATCTGATGAGATAACACATTAAACTTTAAAGACCTGCTGTAGGTTCTTAACTCTTGTTTAACCTCAATTAATGCTTAACTGTTTCACATGTGCTCACGTTACACATTTAAGGGCTTTATTATGGTAAATTATCTAAGTGCAGGAAGCTAAGAGCAATTTATAACCTGCCATTTTGTTATTATATCATCAGAAGTAGTTTGATCACGACGATTTGTTTTTTTTTATTTTGCACGAATGCCTAGATAATTAAAAAAGGCTGTTTTATTCATAATTTAAAAATTGCAACCACATGTAAAAACTTTCAATTCCAAAACAATATTAGAATATATAACTTTAAATTGCTGTTATAGCTGTTATTTCTAAATGTTTACTTATTTTGAGCATTAAAATTACATTTAAATGTATATTTTCACTGCATATAGGAAGTTAATTTGACAGTTTTACTGTCTTTATTGTTTTATTTAAAGCATTTTAGAGTGTGATTTCATGACTGCATACATTAATCAAAAACCAAAAAAGTCTGCATACTGTTGCTTCCGATTATACTTTCAAATTTAGACTCGCTGCACTGTTTTGAAGGGAATGCTCATTGCTCACAGATGTTTTAGTTAAGCACCTGTATTAAGCTTCGCTTGTTTTTGCTTCACATCTGTGTCATCTGCATGTTGATGTCAGGCAGACCCAAGAAGTTCTAAGTCTTTTGCTGATTAACTCATAAACCAAAAAAAAAAGGAATTTCAGAAGTATAAAGTATAATACGTTAATATAGCAGAGAGCAAAATTGCAAAATCGTGAGCCTTATGGAGAGCTATTGACTCAAACAGTTCAAAGATGCACTCCTGGGGGACAGAGTTAAAACAGAAGTGCTGCTTGAAGGGCCCCATCAATCTTCTCTAGCATGCATGTCTCCTTGCTGTGACAGACATCTGTCCATTTTGGGCTTATTAAGCAGAAGGACTAGAGCTGACAAGCTCATAGAAAAGTGCAGCTCTCTTATTATAAGCCATCACCTTCCCACACCAAGTCCTATTTATATGCTTTTTGTGGCAGAGACTGGCAAAATGCAATGCATTTAATAATCTAAAGAACCTTTTGTGCAATGGAAGGTTTCCATGCATGTTCTTCATGGAACCTTCAATGCCAATAAAGAAACCTTATGTTCAGGAATAATAGCCTAAATTAAGAGATTCAGTAGGGTATAGTAAGTTCGGGACCAAATGTTGCTTTGTGGTTAGTAAAAAAAAAGTTTATCTAGAAAAACAAAATAATCATTCTAATGCTTTAAAAAAAAAGGTCATAGGACACCAAAGTGTACTGCATTTGTGAAACGCATTAGGCACTTTCCTTGTGTTGCTTATGTTCAGAAGCAGATGTTTAATCGCTGATGGCACAGTGCAAGTGTGTAAAACAAATGTGTAAATACCACGTGGCTATAGCAAAAAAGCTCAGTTTTAGAAAAGCGAGCAGTCTTTCCTTACGGGCCATCATTAGGCAGATTTACCGAGCACTGTCAGAGAAAAGCTCCATGATATTGGTTATAGAGGGCATTAATTATGAAATAGACTTCTGGGAAGAAATAACAAAGTGTGGTCAGAGGTTTAAGAAGACTCTGACAATAAATCTGAAAGGACCCAATGATCCTATTAAACTTTAATGCAGATTTAACTGTCCATTAGCATGAAACGCAAAGGGCAGGATGAATCTATGGGCATTATTAAGCATTCAACACTGATTCATTTTTAAACTTCGTTAATTAAGAAAATGCGTTTTCTGTAGGTGGACTGAACCGAGCATTGCTCACAGATTATCATTAATGTATGCTAGCCTTTAGAGACCAGCCATTATGACTTATTGGACATTGCCAATGTTCACAGAGGCCACGAAATCATTAGCATTTCCCTCAAAAAGTGTTCAATATTTTATTATGAATCTCTTGTAGTAAGCAGGGACTAAGAGGGTCTTTTGTAAACAAGTGTTGTAAAACGTTTCCCATTTTGCAAATGGCAGCCCCATCCTAAATAGAGGACTCTATGTAACGCATAGCGTCGATTTGAATGCATGCGTTCGATCGACAAGAAGACGACTTTCAATGTCTTTCTTCCCGTCTCAGAGTTTTTCAGAGAGAAATGTGTCGAGGTCCGTTTGCACTTTGAAGTTTGCCCAGAGCCTCTGCATTTTTTAAATCTCACAAAGTCTCAGTCAACAAATGAGAATTGAGACCCTTTAATAAACTAAAATATAAACTCTGAAAAAAATGGGGAAAATGTTCTCTCCTCTTAGGACTGAACAGAAATGGTGCTGTTTAGTGTGTTCCTTCTTTGAAAGGGCTACAGGTATTTACCACCGAGTTAAAAAGCACTGACATTGGGGACAAATCCTTCAGCAGACATGCACAGCACTACTGTGGCCTACCATACAAACCGTGAGATGCTCTTATCTTTAAAAATGCTTGGTCTATTTGTAATTCGAAAGCCTGAAATTTCAATGAAGCGCTTAGCTTGGAAGTGCTGAGCCAACGAACGCAGTCTCGTACGGCTGTGAATGCGCCCAAGACAGCTGCCACGTAAGCAGCGACCTCCAAAATCAAAGCATCGCAGTTCTTTAAGCACAGAGAGACTTTTACAAGAACGCGCATGAGAGCTTTTGATGGAGTAGGCGGATGCGAGGCAGTGCATCAGGTTGGGAAATGGACTTGTGACCAGAGGGTTACACTTACGTGGCTCAGACTATTGCGCCCCAGAGCGAGGCGAGGAACCCGATTCGCACGAGAGAAAATGGAGCAATGAATCAGTTATGTAAGAACACTTTGATGATCCGTTGAGTGTGTACCTGTGCTAGTGATGCTCTTACGCTTTCCCCTCAGATTGATGCTGAGAGAAGAGCCGCCCAGCGCTCCGCCCAAGAACATCGTAGCCAGCGGCAGAACCAACCAGTCCATTATGGTGCAGTGGCAGCCGCCTCCGGAACCTCAGCTCAATGGAGTCTTGCGAGGCTACGTCCTCAGGTGAGACATGCACAAAGCATTTCACAAGCAGAACTTGACTGATGAAATGTGCCGAAATATGACTCTTGATACTTTCAAGTTTCTCTATTGAGTCATTTTTTCCTCTGAATGGTCATTTTAGACAGTTTTTCTGTTTTTTTTAATAGGTAGCATGTTTGTTTCCCTGAAAAATTTTAATTGTTTGAGCTATCCAGTAAAGCAGCTCTGGCTCAACCAATAGCATGGGTTTGGGGTGGGACCATCTGTTTCTGTGACCAACAAAAGTATTTGGTTATTGGATTTGGAAATGTTATTTACAAACACTTTATTTATAGTAAGGTTGCTTAAAGTTAGTTAAAGGAGTAGTTCACCCACAAATAGAAATGTTTTTATCGTTTAATCACCCTTATGTTTCTTTCTTATGTTGAACACAAAATAATGTTTGCTTCTGAATAAATTTAAATTGTTAGTTCATTTTAATTAATGTATTTAACAAATGGATCCTTATTGCAAAGTGATAACATAATTTTTAAATTCCATTTTGTACCACTAATGGCAAAAATCTGCTTTCTAAATACATGTTTATTCATTTGACAGTCACTTTTGATTAAAAAGTGAAGCTTATTTTGGGGCCAGCAATGTCAGTTTTGATTGCATTTGTCATCCCATCTAAATAATGGAGTTGATTTTAGCGCTGTCACTTTCACTGCTGTTTTAACACAGTTGTAGCCGAGCACATTTATAAGCAAACTGATTTAAAATGAGTGTTTGACATGTCTGTGTGATAGCGAATCTATTTAGACTGTATTAAAGGTTTTGGCAAACATGACACTCTACACTAGTGGTCAGAACAGTGCTGTTTTGGTAAAAGTAAAAAAAAAAATTGAACATTAAATAAAAAATTATGCAAATGTAATTTACTTAAAAAACTATTATTTTGTGAATGTGTCTTTAACTGTACAGCCTTGACACATCCAGCTGACCACTGGCTGATGTCGGCCTAGTTTTTGCAGTTTATTCCACACAGCTGTTTTGCCTGATTGGGCATGTTAAATTTTCGAAGCCCATCAACAAGTAAATGATGAGGCTTAAGAGGCTGTTAGCAGTGCATCTGCAGTCCTAACTCTTCCAGTTTGCTTTTTTGAATGACAAATATAGATTACCGTTACCTGGTTGTTGCTGCTAGAAATTCCTTTCACATACTGTAGGTGCAGAAAGTATGTGAAAGTTAGCATCGACTGTAGTCAGTGAACTGTGCTCAAAAGTGTCCCCAGAGGCCATGTGAGGTGACACCACTTTATTGTGAGTTTTTATGTCGATTCTGCTTGTCAGGGCCTTTATACGAACAAACGATCAAACCTACAATGATTTATGTCTTTAGTGTCTTCATGATCTTTCAGAAATCATTTTGTTATGTGTCCCTGGAGAACAAAACCAGCCAAAATTTGTATATTTGTAACACTAGCCAAACATACATTGTATGTAATATGCATTGCTAAGGACAACTTTAACGTTTTTTGTTTTTTTTTATAAATAGTTGTATCTCAGCTAAATGTTATCCTCTCATAACAAATCATACATCAGTGCATTATATTAGCAGTTTATTTATCTAACGTTATTATGTATAAAAACAAAAAAAGTGTTATGGGTGATCTAGAGTCACGTATGCTGATTTGCTGCTCAAGAAGTATTTCCTATTTTTATCAATGTTGAAATAATTGTAATATTTGTAGTATTCTTTGATAAATAGATAGTCCAAAAGGAGCAGCTTTTATTTGAAATACAAATCTTTTGTAGCATTTTACAACTTCTGTGTCCTTGCTGAATTAAAAGTGTTCAAATCAACTTATTACAATTGATTTGTGAAGGGTCATTCAGAGTATCCAGTCAAGATCTTCTTTTGATTTATCATAGTTGTTTTACACACAACAGAGAAGATCGACCCATTAAATGACACCGATTTCTCTTACGTGGCAAGAGCTTGGATGCATTTCATTAGTTTGACCACTCTTATCCTCCTCAGCAGATGTGTGGTGAATATTTATGCTGTTTTTAATAGCATTCCCCCATCAGTGAAGTATTTAACACTATTTCTTCCCTGGAAGAGAGCTAGTGTGTGCCTAATAATTATACAGCCAGTGGGATGGCTTCTAACAGCACGGTGACCTGGAAGAAAATCGTTGTCGCTCACTGTTTGGCCATCGATTGCCCTGATGCAGGTACCGGCTCGCCGGGCTCCCTGGAGAGTACCAGCAGAAGAACATCACCAGCCCTGAGATCAACTACTGCCTGATCACAGAGCTCATCATCTGGACCCAGTATGAGATTCAGGTGGCGGCGTACACCGGGGCAGGCCTGGGCGTCTTCAGTCAGCCTGTCACGGAGTACACTCTGCAGGGAGGTGAGACCTTGTTTCTCTGTCACGCTCTCAGTTTTTTTTTCCCGTTACCTAACAGTTGCTACTTCTGTCGGCCTCTGTTTTTTCATCTATTCTGTTTCATCAGCGGAGGCAGGAAGCGTGCTGGTTTGCACCGGTTGATGCAGTACTTGTTTACATGCCACACCAGGGTCAACGCTGAGCCTCCACATAGACGCCACATTTATTTTAGAGCCCTCTTCTCAGACAGCTAACTTCCATGCTAATCCTCTTCAAAACAATTATGTCAATTAGGTACAAGGCCACTTTTCTCTTCAGATGAGAAGAATCCATCTTGGGAAATTCAGAGTCTTCTCATTTGGACATTTTGGATGATTATCTGGGGAGCGGCAAAAACAGATCGACTCTGCTTTGAGAGGCTTCATCTGTCTAATTATTTTAAATAGACATACTATAAACAGAGTCTGTCAAGCAGTTGAATGGTATTGATGCAGCTCCACTGAACACACGCACAATTAGCAACCTTGACGACATCACAGATCCTAAGAGAGAGAGACAATGTTATATTAACTTCTTGCAGTTGTTTGAATGAATGTAAATTAGGGCTGTCAGTAATTTTGAAAGAATTATTTGCATAAAACATTATCATATTTATTCATGTCTCCTAACCATATGCTACCACACCATTCAATGTTTGGGGTCGGTATGATTTTATTTATTTATTTATTGTATATTTATATATATATATATTTTTTTTAAGTAATACTTTAATTTAATAAGTACACATTGAATTGATCAAAGGTGGTTCTTTGTGCTGTTCTGTTCATCAGAAAGTCATTAAAAATATCAAACTTAATTCAACATTGATGATAATAAGAAATTTTTCTCGAGCAGCAAATCAGAATGATTTCTGAAGGATCATGGTACACTGAAGACTGAAAATTCAGCTTTATCATCACAGGAATAAATGGCAATTTTAAATATATTCTAATTGAAAACAGTTATTTTAAATGGTAAAATATTGCTGTATTTTTTTATCAATTATATAAGCTATGCATAAAGACTTCTTTCAAAAACATTTAAATAGTTTACCGACAATAAATATTTGAATGGTAGTGTATAATATTTTTTTCTGCAACAAATTACCTTCATTTGATTAAAAAAAAAACTTTATTAAATACAAAAAATGATTGACAGCTTTATAAACAACTCCAGGGCTGCATGTGTTTTATCCAGTGAGGAACCTGAGGTAGGGAATAGTGCCTCTGAAGAGCAGAGATGCCACTGCATAATGAATGTGTTTACACTGCTTTAAGAGAGGGCTATAATTGGCAGGCTTTTGAAAGATAGTCTTTTGATTCAAAATAAGTCAAAGCTTGACAGGCAACCTGAAAAGATCAGCCACAGAAGAAGAAAAAAACACCACGCAACTCTCTCACCAGGCTTTCGTGAATATGCTTTTTTGTATGAATTTTTCTACCAGGGGTTTTATGAATGTACACAACCAATTCCACAGAAAATCTTTGAAAGCCTTAAATTCTGTTTTGTGTGCGTCATACAAACGCATGCTTTTAAATCGTGTTATGCATCAAAAAAGATGTCCATACAGCAAAAAAAAAAAAAGTATGACGAACAATCAGAAATCAGGACTCTGTCGCGATATTGTTTTGTTGTGTTTTGGCTTATATAAGACCTGTCCTTTCATTTCAGTCTTTTAGAAGGCTGCTGGATGTATAATAGAATGTGAATATCTTTCTTCTTTCGTTTATTGTGTCCATGCTACAGCGTGCTACTTTCAGAAAAGGTCAGAAATGTCTCAGGCATATCTCAGGTGCACTGCGAAGACTGTAAACTGGGCCACTTCATTGACCTAATGAATTTTAATATTGTTGGAATACTAACGTCAGTCATTTTAGCATCCATGGATATTGTTGCTGTCCTTGGCATCATAAAAACAAAAGCAAACTCTGTAACCTTGGACTATTTATCGTTTTGTTATGAAATTTGACAATGTGGCTATGGCCGCAGTTCTGTCCAAAGTGGCCATTTTCTTTTTATTTTAAGCTTTTTTTGGACTTTAGACTTACATTAATTCATTAGCACTTAATCTGTTGTCATTTTTCATTATCATTTAATGTAAATCAATGCATATTTTGTGCTTTTGCGGACGTATTTTGTTTGTTCTGCAATTAATCAGATCTTCACAGATAAAGTGTCCCTCGGTAGATTTGAAAATGTCAGATTTAGTGTGATTTTTGCAGTTCGCGCTGTCATCCAAAAAAAGATATGCATATGTCACATTTGGAGGGAGAATCAGATCTGGGAAGTGTTCAGCTGCAGTGTCAGATGTGCTCAGGTGTTGGCCGTGCTATTTGTCATGTATATTCAGCAATGCTCACTTTTCTTGTGTGCTGCTTAACTCAAAAATGACCGCTCTGTATGTAGGTGGAAGCCATGTACATTCAGTCCGGCATTGTGGCGTTCAACTGTGTGTCAATTTTAAGGGTTTGTTTGCTGAAAGCTTTCCATTGCGTCAGAGATGCAGGTAATCATTAGAAATGAGCCACTTGAACTGAGACATTACCAGCTTCATCCTTTGTTGACAAAGACAGAGCAAAAAGATGGATTCTTTTTTCTCTCAGCCCTTTTTTCACAAGACTTCCATCTAGACCAAGAACCAGAAAATGGATTAAGCCATTCTGGTTCATTAACAGGCTGATTGATTAATTCTTACTAATCAATAACAACTTAAAGTGATAGTTCACCCAAAAAATAAAATTCTGTCATTAGTTACTTCATGTCATTCCAAACCCGTAAGAGCTTTATTCGTCTTCACAAGTTAAGATATTTTAGAGCTTTCTGACCCTGCATAGATAGCAAGGTAACTTTAACATTCAATCCCTAGAAATGGTAGTAAGGACATTGTTCAAATAGTCCATGTAACATCAGTGGTTTAACCATAATGTTAGGAAGCTGCAAGAATACTTATTGTGTGCAAAGAAAAAACATTTTTTTCAACAATTTCTTATTTGCCAGGTCAATCTTCTACAGAGGTTCACGGCAGTACCATGGGTGTCCAGTCCTGCTCCTGAAAGTCCACTTTCCTGAAAAGAGTTTAGCTTTAACACGACTGCCTGGAGCGATCCTGAAGACCTAGGCCCGTATTTATAAATCTTCTAAGAATTACTCTCAACACTACTAAGAATTGACTCGAGTGTAAAAAATTCTTAGCTCAAAGCTGTGCTGAAAAGTAAGTTATCAAGCATCTCAGTCATACTTTAAGTGAAGTGTAGGACTAAATCTTGAGTGTTAGTCTTAGAGCTGATTCACGAGACTTTGCTGTGCCCCAAACAGGATTTTGGATGACGACATAAGCATGGACCAATCGCTGAATAGTTTTCCTTATTTAAGAATGTTCTCAGATAAATATTTATTAAGTGATGTTGACAAACAAGTTTCGGGATGAGCTTTGACGCAATGATTAGTTACAGCTGTTTCCAATCCCCTAATCAGTCTCGACCAATCAAATCCATAAGCCTTCCCCTTAAATAGGCCTCCTCTTCCTCCCTTCTTCATCTCGTTACGCATACCTCCTCCACCACTTCTTCCCTCGATACTTTGCTTCCTCCTCCGGGGGGGCGAGCGGGAGTCGCTCCCTGGACAGCACGCCAAATACACCTAAATGATTATCATAAGGAAGAGCGAACTCGTCAGATAGTTAAATTCCTAATAGAAGTTTACATTCAACACAAAATAAATACACAATAAATAATTTTCATAAGAATATTTTACGGCAAGGAAACAAAGTGTCATCAATTTAGGGTGCCAATACACAATATAGTGTATCGATGATAGTCAAATCACCTGCTGCTGATGACTTTGATGACAGCAAGATTATTGTTATCCGTCAGAAATATAGTGTTCGTGATCATCTGCGGTGACCATGTAGAGCCGTAGCGCGCTGCAGACGGGTGCAGTGTAAGAGATTTATTCATCATACAGTGTAGATTGATTTACTGATTATAACGCAAATGCTTTTTAACGAGCATATAATACTCGTGCTAGACTGAAGTCAGTTATGATGTTCTTTGGTAATGTAAATGTTCTCTGCTCGTTTTGAATAACTGAGGAAACGTAATCGTGTGATGAACTGCTTGTCATCAAACATTAACTGTTCTGAAAAGTTCGCGCACGTGCATCACTGTCTCTTTAGCGCCAATACAAGCCCTGCTGGCAACATCTAACCACTTGAGAGACCTCTCGAGCTGTCTTAAATAACTGCAAGAGTAAGAGTGATTCTTAGCTTTAAGAAATGTGATAACTTGCTTTTGTACTTAACTTTGAAAGTAGGAGTACAGTTCATGAATTCTCAGCACTTAAGACTAAAAAGGCACTTTGAAAAGCTTCATAAATACAGGCCCTGGTTCAAATGTGTCAGGGTTGGAGCTAAACTCTGCTGGATAGTGGCTCTCCAGGATCAGGTATGGACACCCCTGCATTAGCATGTTATACAGCTGGAGTCTAACATACAGTATGCACTTGCCTCTAGTTCCTACAGCGCCGCCTCAGGGTGTGGAGGTCAAGGCAGTGAACTCAACCACAATTGAATTTAGCTGGAATCCACCACCTCAACAGTTCATCAATGGCATTAATCAAGGTTACAAGGTAAACTAAGCTATCCTTCACTGGTTAACTTCCCTGTCCTATCAAGAAAGTCTGATATATTTTGTGTTGGTCTGTGCTTCAGTTGATGGCGTGGCCTGAACGATCTCCAGAGGATGTTATTGTCGTGACCATCACCCCTGATTATCACGGGACACGGCACCTCGGTTACATCAGCAGTCTTAAAAAGTTTGCCTGGTACTTGACGTCAGTTCTGTGTTTCACCACACCAGGGAATGGACCCCGCAGTGTCCCCAAACTAGTGCAGACTCATGAGGACAGTAAGTAATAGACAGTTTGTCTGTCTCCCCATAGTCCAGATTATTAGGTTGTGTTTCTGTCTCTCACTGATTCATATTATTTAATAAAATTGACACCTAGAATCTGATTGATTGGATTTATATGTGACCCTTATATGTCTTAAATTCTGGTTGTACCTTAATGACAGATGCTGTTTTAAAGAGACATGACCCAATGACCTGTGCTTTTTAACACAAAATCCACTGAAAAACATTGTTATAATCACATTTACCATCTTTCGGATGAGACGTTAAACCGAGGTCCTGAGTCTGTGGTCATTAAAAATCCCATGACACTCATCGTAAAGAGTAGGGGTGTAACCCCGGTGTCCTGGCCAAATTCCCA
>JAUMHR010000045.1:8745010-8755835 GCA_032361145.1 Enteromius fasciolatus
ACATTTATTCATTTAGCAGACGCTTTTATCCAAAGCGACGTACAGGTGGGGAAAACAGCAAGCAATTAGTCCTAAAGCAAGCAACAGTTTGTACAGTGAAACAAACCATTATTCCCATTGCAAAACCTATGAAACACGTGTTTTATGAGCTTTTTAATCACTGTTTTACTGGAGGCTTCAAAGATAATTAAGTTAAAAAAAATAGTTCAGAACAAAAAGCCAAGCCTCAGAAAACACACTTTATTTGACTGGAAATATTTTAATATATAAGTAGCTTACTGCCAACTTTTGGCCTTTACATCAGCATCATGACATAGTGTTCTTGCTCTGAAACTCTACTGGGGCAGTTTGGAGGTGATAAAATACCAAATTACAAAATGTCTTCTAAAAGTCACGTTAATTAAAGTACTTTCCAGACTTAAGTGCAAATACTGCTCTGTGGGTCAAGGCGATGTAATTACATCAGTGTCTTTAGGCATCTGTGACACTACAAGTGAGAAATTAGTTGGAGTACATTAGGAGGGATTTTAGTGGGAAAAAATGGAAAAAGCAACAATATTTGTGTACGTGTCAGGTTTTGATATCATTGGGATCTTTGTTGTGGTTCATTATAAAGGGAATAAATAGTGCTTTATTTCACATGTTTCATAATTAGAGTTTGGATTAGTCTGTAATCAGCCCAATTAGCTACAATAGTGAGAGCTTGTTTTGAAACAAAAGGAATTATGCCTTTGTGTTTAGTTCCAGGCCCTGTTGGTCGCTTGAGCTTTACAGAGATCTTGGACACGTCTCTGAGAGTGAGCTGGGAGGAACCTGTGGATAAGAATGGCATCATTACTGGTGAGTGTTTTTGGCCCATATGCTGCTTTTGATATGATACTGCTGAGAAATGTCACAATAATAGAGGAAAACACTTATATTTTGCAGCAATTAATCTGAATGAGTTTATTGAACCAGCATTTGCAAAATTCAGTTTTGAGAATAATGAATTGTTCATTAGATGTGCCTTTGCTGTTAAATGAAATCTAATCTGCCCCCCTCTGTTTAAATGTAGCTGAACGTTGCATTAGACAGAGCAGGTGAGCCTGGAAAGGAGCTCCATTTTCATTTGGCAACTCTTGGGTGTTCGTATAGCTTTATTAATGGATACACTTCTATTTAACACTTCATTGAGTTTTTGCACAAAGGCAATTATGGCATCGTTGTTTGCGTTCAGTTGGCAGAAACAATTTTCGCTCCCTGTTGCACAGCTGTAAAGGATGCTTTTGTCACTGTGTGTGTGTGTGGCTGTCTTTCCATGTGGCTGTGTGTGTGGGCGCGGATGCATGTGTTTTAGTATTCCAGGAGTGCTATTTATTCATATTGTGCTGGAATCACTAAAGCCAGAAATGAAAAGCGCAAACAGATCAAAATAAAAGAAATGTTAACCGTGATCAAAAGATCTGTAAGCATGAGTTGACATTTCAGCATGAGACAAGAACATGAACGTGAATCTCACAAAACCTGTTAAGAATACTTTTAGGTCATGTTTCATCCCCAAATCAAGAAGATTTTGCTTTGAAAAATTAAGAGTATTTTGGCGCTGTGAAATTATTTGAAAGGGAATTAAGCACATTTTCCAGCAAGTTATCATTCCAATAATAAATAAGCAGATAAATGGATCACTCTCACGAAAGTAATCCAAAAATATTATTTTAATAGTATATTATTTACTACTATTTATTTGCTTTTTTTCAACAAGCATGCATTAAACTGATCATAAGAAACAGTAAAGACATTGATTGTGTTGCAAAAGATGTTTATTTTAAATAAATACAGTTGTTGTTTTTCTGTTTATCAAAGATTCCTGAAAATATGTATGCAGCACGAGGATGATGAAGATGGGAGTAATCACTGATCACAGGAATAAATACCATAAATATATCTATTATCGACTTCTTATTATTTTGCAGCTGTTTTAAAAACATTAAAGCATCTTATAATAATCATTATTGATAATACTGTAAAAATGAGAATCTAGTGAAAATTGATCTTTGAGAATTATGAAAATTAGAAGTTGATGGCAATGAGAAGACATTACTGTAAATAAATAGTGAGCAGAATATTTCTAAAATGTCAAAAAACAGCAGAACCATTAATTGTCATGTAAATAATGTGCCTTAAAAATGCAGTTGTTTATTTTATGTTTACAAAATATAATTTCTTTTCTATTTTTATTTCTTTTTTTCTTTTTTTTTGGCTTGAAATACGACAGAACAACACATTTTCATAATAGTCGCTCATGACATCTCAATAATGCAGAGAGAGAATTAGATGTGGACTAACGAGGCAGCGGTAGATTGATACTGGACATAGATTAAGCCGAGTGAGTTGCGGAACGGCGCTGGATGTAGATTGAGAGTTTGGAGACGAATGAGATCAGACATACATTAGACTAAATAGCTCCTGTCTATATCAATGTACACAGCATTGTTGCTCTTTGAATGTTGCCTATGCCTGTTCTCCAGCGAGCTCTCCCAGCGCAAAGCTTGATTTATGAGCGACTCAATGGAAAAGGACATTCAGCGATTGGAAACAGTGCTGACTCTGGGAGAAAATACTCCCAATAAACAGCAAATTACATAGGATCTCTGCCGGCTATTAGTCTCAGTTAGATGCGGGTTAGGGGGCAGAGCCCTGGGTCTAGACAACTCACTACAGCAGCCCCCCATTCACCCACCTTGTTTGTTAAAGAGAGATTGTTTATTTCAAGTTCAAGACCTCAGAAAAATTCCTCCTGTCATCCCAGGCTGGACTTGGATGAGACGCCCCAAATTGACCCGTTCCCACGGGTTTTGAGCTGTAAAGTGTGTAAAACTCAAATGACTTTTCAAGTTTTAATGAATGTGATGGTGCTTTGCAGGTTACCTGGTGTCCTGGGAAGTCCAGGAGAAGAACCAATCTCGAGTGGCTCGTACTTTGACCAACTCCACATTGGAATACAAGGTCACCGGTCTGACGTCCCTCACTACGTACGCGCTAGAAGTGGCAGCTATGACAGAGGCGGGTGTAGGAACTGTAACTTCCTCCACCATTTCATCTGGAGTGCCACCAGGTACCAACACAGACAATTAAAAATAAAACCTGCATTACAGGAGCTACTTTTCTTTATTTCTATACGAGTGTTGTACACAAGCAATATAAGGATGAGTGATGATCATTTATGCTGGTGTTTTTTGCTCAGAAACTGCAAAGTTGGTGTTCATGCGCTGCCATAAATCAAATGTGGCACTGAAGGAGAAATATTCATTTGCATCGGCTTTAAAGCAGGCTTTCGTGCGCTCAAAGAAGCGAACTGGCGAAACGCCAAGCCAAAACCATAATGCCTGCTGATAAATTGCATATTGTGAGACATTAGGGAAACAGACGTCTACACATCTCATCGGGGATTTCAGGCAGATGCGAGACTATCATGTGTTATTTGATTTAATTCCAGTGTAATTTCATCAAAGGTTTCTAGAACCAAATGAGACTTTTTATCTCTGCACTTCAAAAGAATCACAAATCTCTTTTTTTTTGACTCAGTCCCTCGTGCAACATGGTTCTACACTGCGTTATTAAAAATATTCCGGTCATGATTTCAAAACGTTGAGTGTTATTGACTTTAGAAGGCATGCTTGTGGATGTTTCGTGGTTATTGATTGTTGTGATGTGTGGATGTTGTTTAGAAGTGACTTTTAACTTTTGCTTCGATTCGGTTTCACGCAGAACTTCCCGGGCCTCCTTCAAATTTGGTTATTTCCAAGATCAGTTCACGATCTGCTACGCTGAAGTTCCGTGCAGGGGATGATGGGAAGACGACCATCTCCAAGTGGATCGTTGAGGGGCAGGTGAGTCATATTTTAGTTCTCCTTTATCCGATCATTATCCGCCTACCATCACGCTGGCCTGAAGCTGTACATCCTCACATTGCTCCCTGATGAGTCTTCACTAGCAAATAAAAACATTTTACATGATAATGAAATATCCCTGCAGTGTTGAGCGAAGTGCTTATAATGATTTGTGTAGGCTTTGTCTCCTAATCCTGGGAATGTGCGTTTCTGTTATTTTGACAGCTTGATGGATAAATCAGTCAAGGTCTGGAGGATTTAAGGTGGAACAGTGAAGCAAAAAATGTCTGTGATATTTTTATTTCAATATTTGTTTAAAAAAATGGCTGTTAGAACTGTATCTCACCGAAAAAAGTAAATGTTCTGGAGGATTTAAAGTGGGACAGTGGAGCAGAAAATCTGTGCTGTTTTTTTTTTATTTAAACATTTAAAAATATCTGTTCCAAAAATGAATGAATGAATCAAACAAAGAAATATAACAAACTAGAGTTCTTCTTCAATGTTGATTGGTCAATTAGTTGTAATGTGTCTCAAAATAAAATAAAATAAAATAAAATAAAATAAAATAAAATAAAATAAAATAAAATAAAATAGAATAGAATAGAATAGAATAGAATGAATGAAAATAGAATCCCCACTTAAGGTTACACTGTGCTCATTTGGTAGTGTTTAAGCACTCAAACCAACATCCAGCTGTCATCACAAGGTTTAAAAACAGCCAGCATGCAGACTTATCACACATACTCGATTCACTTCCACTCAGCACTTCCATTTCAACCTGAATAATAGCGAGTTCCAGTTGTGATTGCCCTCCGTGGCTCAGAGATGTATTGAGAGCGCACCCTCGCCCTTTCCACATCGCCTGCGACTCTAGCAAAAGTGATGACAGATTGAATCACATGACTGATTCCTAATTTGTAATCGACGTCAACTCTCTGAACTTGTCGGCACCGGGCCGGAGCTTCCAAAAGGAAGCTTCTGCTTTTCATGTGGCGGCACTTGAATTCCAGAGTTGATTGAGGCCGGGCTATCTGCCGCTGCAGAAATCTGTCACCGAGCGAGAGAGAGAGAGAGAGAGCCCCTGCATACGCACCAGCTATGAAATACAACGGCAGTCTCCAGCATAAGGTGCCACGCGTCCAACATCTATCACGTTGGCATAAATGCTTACCGCATACAGTACACTCCACTGGTCATAGTAAATCTTCCTGAGTGCTATGAGCTTTGATTGGTTTAGACTTGGCTCTCACAATGTGTTTGAAATGGGGCAGTGGCTGGCACTGTCCTGGACTCAATTGAAAAAGCTTTAACCTGCTTTGCTCTGTATTCCCGCTGAAGGCCTGTTCCCTACAAAACACTCTGAGAGCCTTTGGCCTGTGACGTACCGAGTATAATGAAGTGCAGTGTGGGGATTTTTCTTCCTCTGCTTTTATTTACTTTGCTGCTTGGACTCGACAATTGCAGAGAGATACCGTTCTCAAAAGGGCTCTTTTCAGATGTTTGGAAATGCCGTGGCAGTTTATTGTCCAGGTAGTCTCATGTAGCCAAACGACTGCCATAAAGTCCTCTTCTTATTCTGGTGAACAAGCACCCATCTGACTGATACATAAAACAAGTCTTATAGATTTTGTATTGCTTTTATTGCAGCACTTGCACTTGTAAACTTGATTTTGTGTTCCGGCGATAAATTAGTGAATGCTGATTTGCGGGTTTCATCAGATAGTTCATGTATAACGTTTAAATGTTCATTAAATATGTTTAATCAAGTGTTTTTTAAATGCTTCACTAATGTTAAATATTGTAAAAAGTAAACACACTTGAAGTAAATAGAAAATCTTATTCTTCAGATTTATTTCCCTGTCATTATTCTGTTCTAAACGATACAAAGTGAATATCTTCCAGATAATGTTTTAATAATTAGTTTTGGGTTTCGTACAGGGACAGCCAATTATTTCACAATTCGCAGTTCTTCATGAATTTAAATAAGAAAATTTGGCGGGCTATCCGGGGGGCGAACCGGGAGCTCAGCAGGCCCCAAGCCCTGCAGATAATAACCCTAGCGAGGGCAGAGCTCGGAGCGAGGCTCGGTCCCGATCGCCCCCCTTGAAGGTGCGAAAGAAAAGGCGGAGAAGGGGAGGAAGGGGGGATCATGCGTAACTAGATACTGAGAGGAGGGAGAAGATGGTATTTAAGCCAAGGCGGATGAATGGAATTAGGAATAATTAATAGGCTAGTGGGCGAAAATACTCATGAGCGTCATTGGGTACCGGCTGTGCTGACACTCAGCGTGCTCTTCCCGAAACTAGTTCAGTTCACAGGAGACAGATACACAACCAAAGTAACGTGGTAACATTATAACCTTGACGATTGACAGCACTGGACAAAATACATTAGTCTAAAAACTGACTAAAATCTGACAAAACAAGAGCCTGTGGAATGTTGTACTCTATGCTGTAATAGTGTGGATAACCACCTCCACAGAAGAAGATCAACGCCTGCCTCTGCTTCGCTGACTGTTTATCCCCGCCCCTCGATGCAGTAATTACGAGAGAGAGGCGAATGCGAAGAAAATAGAAAATCTTCATATGTTGGGGTCGTTGGTATTGTTGTCACAGACTGTAACAGCACGGCTCTCTGTTTTTAGGTGGGCAGTATCGGTGAAGAAGAAGAGTGGAAGGTGTTGTATGAGAAAGAGAATGACCCTGAAGCGCAGGTGCTGGAGGTGCCCAATCTCACACCGTTCACACACTACAGGTCAGCGAGCGCTGTTTCACTACAAACACCCATTACCTGCATTAGCACAGAAATTGCCATGTAAACAGCATTTTCATTTACTTTAATCTGAATAAATACACATTTTAAGTGAGCCTAATCGAATTAAGACATGTAGATTACTCCAATTACAGTTGCATTACTGAAGACACGTATACACGTTAATCAGATTATGATCCTGTACCTGCATAAACAAATCGAACGGTTCACAGTTCAAGTCAGCACACTATGGCGATGTTTCGCTTCTGTGTTTATGCCTCTGATCTTGTTATTTTCTGCTTCTTTCCCTGAGGATGCCGTTAATTCATTCCTTTCTTCTTTCTTGTTCTTTCTGATCATGACATCTTTGTCGTGTGCTGAAAAAAAAGACAATTGAGCCTAGATTTGCTTCAGAATTGCTGAGATATAGTGTGCGCATGAAATCTGTTTACACACAGAAAACACTTTATTTTATTCATGGACTTCAAAATTGACTACACACTCCAAGTTCTGCAAGTGACGGTCGCATCTGAATGATCGCTCTGCTCTGTGTGTGTACAGAATGAAAAATCACTCTAGAACTTGCGATGGTTGAGAGAGTGATAACCGTAGCTGCAGTATAGCATAAAGCATCTCGTGGATGTAAATAACAAACATGGATGCCAGCCGAAATGGTGTTGCTTCTGCCGAAAGAAATAATAGAAACTAAAGCTAAAATAGTACCAGATTTAATATATTTGCTAAATGTGATTCACAGTGCATGTGCCAGTTCACTTTCACAAACAAAGTTTGATATTTAAAAACATTTATTTTTTAATATTTACTAAAATATGCACACTTCATAAATACAAGTTTGTTTGCACATTTCTGAATCAATATATGTTTAATGAATTATTAATAATTAATAGTGCTGTCAAACAATTAATCACATCCAAAATAAAAGTTGTTGTTTACGTAATATATATGTGTGCACGTTGTGTATTTATGTATTGTGCTTTATTTAAATAACCAGCTAATATAATTTATCTAATTAAATCTTTTATTTCTATTGCTGTATGCCAGAATTTGCTACAAATCTACTATTCACCATATAACCATATAACTTTTTAATTTGAATATAGTCTTATTAATCAGACTATTTCATCTGGTGTATATAAAGATATTGCTGTTATCCGAACAGGTTTAATATCTGACTTCATCCGTTAGATTCAGACAGCTTCAATAATCCCTGAGCTTCGTGATGAACTGCTTGTCTCCGTGTTTTTTTCTACCCTGCAATTTATGTCAGATCTTATGGATGTTGTCGCAGCCTCTCCATTTGTTCTACTCTCTGATAAACTTTGATTTCATGGTAATTGGTGCAATTATAAAGTGAACTGCAGCAAGCATATGGTTCCTAACAAACTCTACAGACATATACTTTCCCACTAGAAAGTTTTAACAAAGTGACTGATTAACTCGGTGGTTACAGGTTCCGAATGCGTCAGGTGAATATCATGGGCCCGAGTCCGGTAAGCGTGCCGTCCCGTGTGATTCAAACCCTGCAGGCTCCTCCAGACAAGGCGCCCAGCAGTGTGACGGTCCGCACGGCCAGTGAGACCAGCCTCTGGCTTCGCTGGGTGGTAAGTGAAATTGTTATAAAAATTTGGGCTGTAGATTGTAAGTTAAGGGAATTGAATTACCGTTCATTGTTACAGTATCGTTAATGTGTCCCTGAATAAACAACTTAATCTCTGTTTGCTCCAAAGGGCTGTTCAGTAAAACCATTCTCATCAAGTCATCTAGTGGAGTGTTCCATTAACATGCCGTGACTCAATCAATCAAAAGTTTGCAGTTAAATAAGATTTTTAAGGATTAATAGGTGTAATTCAGCAGATGCATATCCTCTCTGAGAAAGCCAAGTGCATTATGTTCAATTGAGTTCATTCATTCATTGTTTCTTTCGCAGAGGTTAGAACATAAAAGGGATTCAAGGAAGCTGTTACATTGTAACTTTCAGTCCTAGTGTTCTGACAGGGTGTCATTATCTTGTATCACACATGAATACAAGCTAGGATGTTGAAAGCAGGGTGTTTTCAGACATCTATTGATTTTCACCTGATATAAAGACTGCTGACATGTGAGAGCTACTGCCTAAATTGAGTTTCTCAAATTGAAGCTCTTTACCTGTCAAATTAAAAGCACATGAGAGCTGATGTTTTGCCAGTTTGTGACATCTCACTTACCTTTTGGCACCCAATCAAAATCGTTCAGTTGATTTTTTTTGGACACGTAAATGATGTAGCATTATTAAGTATGCGTGTTAAATATAAATATGAGATTGATGTATATTCAGTTGGGTTTGGCTGAGCTCAGCTTGCTTTCTTTAGCAGTGTTCAGGACTCTGTTGAGGCTGCACGTTACAGTGTTTATTTTTATACTGTTTTTTCTTTGGTTTTGTCTTATGAAAAAAGTTTTATGAATTTAGTCTGCATTTCATCGTGTTCTCTATTTTTAGTCCATTTTACCCTGAAGGGCATCTACTTTTAGTCAAAGAAGATAATATTTTGAAGGTTGGAGGTGCTGCTCAGAATGATGAAAAATTGTGTCAATGTTTAAAGACGTGATAAAATACACTGCTTTTCAAAAGTTTGGGGGTTTTGTTTGAGGCTGCATATTATTTGATCAAAAACACAGTAAAAGAGTTCATTATTTTAGTTTTATTTAAAATAACTGTTTTCTATTTAATGTGTTGTAATTTATTCCTGTGACAAAAGCTGAATGTATTTACAGCATTTATTTAAAATAGAAATCTTAATAAATGTCGAATTATTTTTGATTTTTTATAAGTATACTTACAAGATATTACAAGATTATAAGAGTGTACAAGATATACATACTACATAGAACAGGTTAAGCATAAAAACAAAACAAAAACAAAAAAATATGTGGTGGTTGTTAAGCATTGTGTAAGTTGATAGTGTATGTCTTTGTAAACGATTTTCTACTTTCCTCCTCCTCCCCATCATCTCAATAATAATAATAGTAATAATAATAATATTTGTCGACTTATTTAAGACATAATAAATGTCTTTACTGTTACTTTACCTCATATTAATGCATTCTCATTGATTCAAATTATTAATAAAAAACTGTCTGACACCAAATTTTTTGACTGGCAGTGTATATAAAATTACCATAACAATATAAACATTTATTAATTAAAATATGTATAAATATACAAAAGGTTTGTTGCTAAACCCAAAATACCTCTTGTGAAAGCTCTTCATTCACGTCACCATGTGTCAAAGGTGTATCATTAACTTCATGAATGAAGATAATTAATCTTATATAATTGGTTCAGTATTGAATTATTTAAATAAATTATTTCCAGATGTTTTCATTGCAAAAGACGCTGTTAGTTCATTATTAATGTCTTGCAGTCTTTTTTCCCCCTTGTCATTTAGCATCTACTGTGTGTGTTCATTAAAATATATATTTTTTTCCTCAACTTCATTACCGCTGATGAAATGAAAACACTCTATGTCAAGGAAGATCTCTGTCAGTAATTCTGTTGACTTATAACAAGAGTGATGTTTCCCCCACAGCCACTGCCAGAGACCGAGTACAATGGAAACCCGGAGAGCGTGGGCTACAGGGTCAGAGTGTTGCGAGCGGACCTGCGGGGTGAAGCAAGCACACGCTTGGTAAACGACAGGCTTGAGAGGGAGATTACCCTGGAGGGTCTGGAGGAGTGGACCGAATACCAGCTGCAGCTCCAGGCCTTTAATTCCATAGGCCCCGGGCCCTGGAGTGAGCCCGTGAAGGGACGCACGCGGGAGTCAGGTGAGGACACTTACACTGCAAAAAATGCTTGAATTTTTGTTTCCAGCTATAATATCTAAATATTCTTAAGTCAAAAAGGATTTTCTAGATGAGTAAAATTAATGTCTTGTTTTCAGAGTCAAAATTAAGTAACTTTTGGTTTAGAACAAGCAAAATAAAATAGCAATTGGGTAAAAAAAAAAGAATCCTATTTCAGTCAGAAAACGTCTAGGTTACTATTGTAACCCCCGTTCCTTGATGGAGGGAACGGAGACGTTATGTCGTGACGACAGACTGGGTCATTGACTTGGGAGCCCTGATTCACTCTGATATTGATAAAACGCCAATCAGAATTCTTTCTGACTGGCTAGTGGAATTTGCATGCCAAGCCACCCCCGGCC
>JAUMHR010000045.1:8766252-8776832 GCA_032361145.1 Enteromius fasciolatus
AAAGCGGAACCAAAAATTGTTAACACTTGTTAAAACTAACAAATAGTTTGTACCTGATTGGACCAAACGCTACATTTATTTTTGAACTGGTGTTCAGATTTTCTTTTTCATTTTCAGATCATCAGTCATCACAGACAGAACTTTAATTTCAAAAAGCTGATTGCTCACTAACAATCCCACAGATCATGTTTTTATTTTATTTATAAGTGGTGATATGTAAGTGTGTGAGTTGACGTGACGTGTGGAAAGTTGGACACTCAACTGTAGCGGCTTTCTTTGCATAGCCAAATAGGAAGGGCTATCATACTCCAATGCTGGATGAAAGTAACCTTTTAGACCTCGTACGTCAGATGTTTGAGTACAAAGTGCATAGAATATGTGCATAGCATGTAGCACATCATTTGGGCCACGACTGCTGTGTCTCCAGTGCACCTGATGTGAGAAGTGTTGTGTGGCATATGGAGTTGTCATCTATATGTAGATCTCACTTGTAATGTTTGGTTTCAGTTGTGATGCTTCCCGTGTAGACAGCAAGACAGCTCTCTTAGATGTTGGAACTGAGCTTGTCTGTACTTTTGAACAGCTCATTCAGTCGAGTCTCTCGCCAGCCCCTCTTGAACCCCACTGTCCACAGCTGTAATTCATTCCCGCTCATAAATGATTCAGCCCGCTTTACTACACGTAAACTCAACTTTCAAGCCCCTAAAATAGACGAGCTGTCATGCTCCCGGAGTTAGCTCTGCTTTCAGGTTTGGTCTTATTAAATTCGCTTTTTTTGATGATTGCTGTCTGGGGTAGCTGCATCTGTTGCTGTGATTTATGACGGATGGGGATTATGTATTCCTCGCCCCTTTAATGAATGACATTTAACAGAGACACAACAGAGGGCGGTGTTCATCTGATATTACTTTTCTGCTCTCCTTCAGAAACTGATGTTTCCACTTTGTGTGCACACTGACTTTTTTGTATAGTTCATCCAAAAATAAAAATTCTGTCATTATTTACTCAACCTCAGCTTGTTCCAAATCTGTATTAGAGTTTTTTATTTCTTCTGTTGAACACACAAGACGTTAGACTTAGAATCATGTTGGTAACCAAACAATTGACGGTAGCCATCCACTTCCATTGTATGAGAAATATACTACGGCTACCGTTTGGTTGCCAAAATTATTTCAAATATCTTCTTTTGTGTTTATCAGAACTGAGAATAGATATTTAGAACAAGTGAAATGGTTACGGATTGGGCCAGGCACCAAAGCAGCATGGGTGCATCTGATTTTCCAGGGCACAGTTGATGTCTTTTGTAGCTGGAGGGATTGAGTGTGATGTATTTACAGTATCTCCTCTGCTCTTTCGTAGCTCCCTCCGTGGCTCCTCAGAACATCCAGATCAACACTTTGTCGTCCACACAGCTGGAGGTGCAGTGGGAGCCGCCCCCTGCCGAGACCCAAAATGGCATCATTCAGGGATATAAGGTGACACCCCCTAACCACCCACCTCGTCCAGTCTCTCTCACTCTCTTATTATCTGTCCTCTTTTTCTCCTCCCCTCTACCCTCCACTGTATTTTCTAGCTCTTTAGGGTGGAAGAACATCTACGATCTGTTTCTTTCGTTGTTTTTTTTTTTTTTTCTTACATTCTCCACAGATTTCGCTGCATAAGATAACAGCGCCAGACAGTATGTTTTAAAGAACGGTCTATTTGGGTCATGAAATAATGATAATGGGTGAGGGTTAAGTGAATAGCTGCTGAAATATGCATGAAATTGATATATAAAAGTGTCCTGGCAGTAATATGGCATATTCATGTTAAAACTGAGATCCCTGTTGTTGCATTGAATACTTCAGTCCTGCATGATCAGTGAGCCCTCGGTACATTTCATTTGTTCTTTAAAGAGCTTGAATGTCCATTTGTGTGATATAACTATATTGTATTGAATTGTAAAGGAGATTATTGTGCTGAATGCTGATAATGAATGACAATGTAGCATTCCAGCTATGTATATTTTGAACGGTTCAGCCATGAAATTCTACTTGCTTTCTAATTTGGTCTATTCAATTTAATGTTCACAGCCGATCAGATTCATGTTCACATTAACATTTACAAACACAAGGGCGTAATCATTGAATGCTAGGTTTGTGTGCTGTGCATGCTCTCATCTTATATCACCACCTCTCTAGCACTGCCTGTCTAGATCTGCTGAAGGAATTTGTTCTCTCTCTAGCAGCAGCAGCAGGATGTTTCCTATTAATTTTATTAGCCAAGCATTTAGCACTTATTAAGTCTTTTTGTATGCCTGTAGATTCTTTACTGGGAGATGGACAACCAGAATGAAACAGAGAGAGTTAAGATTCTCTTCCGGCCTGAAACCAGCATGAGACTGAAGAACCTGACCAGCTACACATACTATATGGTCAAGCTGTCTGCCTTTAATGCTGCTGGAGACGGTCCCTTCAGCGAGCCCAGGAGGGGGCGCACTCTTCAGGCAGGTGAGCATCTGCACAAATCATCCTAACGGCCATTAAACTCCCATTCACAACCGATCACAGTGGCCCCTTCTGACCTGAGCACAAACCGTTACACTTTTTAAAGCTAAACTATAAATCTGACCACAGAGAGTGTGCCAAGGGCAACACGTCCACTTCCATATTGTGTTCTTCTCCATGCATGAAAACCAGGTCGACACCTGATCATATTTTGGAGCACGCTGCGTTATACCACCGTTGCATCATTCACATTAGCAATTCATGTGTTCTGCATTAAATCATTCACTTTATAAATGTTGTCGGAATGAATTACGCACAAGCAGGGAATGATTTGACCTCAGGCTCCACCTCACTGAGATGACACGTTACCCACGATTCACCTAAAAAAAGCAATTTGAAAATTATTCAAATGGTCTTGATGTGACCTCATTTGTTCAAACAGAGGAAACTCACCACCTTTACCTCTCTTTGACATTTCCTAAAGCAACGAGCTGCATTTGTGTAAGAGAACAGATTTGCATAGCTAGCACTGTAAGATCACTGAGAGAGTGGGATTGACTCACTTTTATAGATTTGTTTTTATTTAACATATTACATCAGACTCTGAAACTGGATCGGATGTGCTACATTTCAAAGATGTTGCAAAACAGACAATATACCCACACCTGTGACGCATTCTAGTTCAATTTTATATTAATATAGTAAGTTGTTATGATGCTTAGCAATTGTAAACACTATATATTTAAACTAAAAACTAACCTAAAACTTGCAGTTTATTAATACTTAAATTGATATTAGTTATTCAAATTTACAGAAAAAACTTCTAGCTTGTAAAAAAAAAACTATTAATTTTGAAAAAATTATTTGCTGCAAAAAGTGCAGTTTTTGACAACATAGTTATTAAAGTTTTATTATTTAACCGCTGAAAATTCATGACATTTTGCAGCAATTATTGAGATAAGTTAAATGGAAGGAAGGATGTTGAAAACAGTGAAACAAAACAACATTATTAGAGTAATTTGTCATATTCCCATTTTATACAAACAGTAAGCCTCTTTGCTTTAAATATTTAAAAAAATTCAACAATACATCAAGAGAGAAAGTGTGCTTTCCATAGATATAAAAAGTCATTTTATCTCATTGTTTTCACATTTATTTCCAATTTATTTTTAGTTATTTTTTCCGCTTCTGTGTATAAAATATGGCTCTTTGAAACAAATTAAATTATTAGATTTATAATACAGAACCATAATGTGGTCAAATTCTCCATGCATTTACATTATGCAAGAGAACACTGTGTAATCATGGTTAAAAACCCTGGATATTAATGACTTATTGCTTTAACGTAATCTGTATTTGTTGCATTGATCAAACTACATGGTTCTTGCAGCTCCCAGTACTCCCAGCTTCATCAGTTTCTCGGAGGTGACCAGCAGCACTCTGAACGTGTCCTGGGGTTTCCCGCTGTCCCCCAATGGTGTGGTGGAAGGCTACAGGGTGGTCTATGAGCCCAGCGCCCCTATTCAAGGTCTGCATGTTTCCACTGTATCAGGCAACGTTCTGGTTCCAACAGTGGCTTTTTTTGAAATCACTAGTTGTGTTTTAATGTTTGATGATGTGACGAGTTGTTTATATATAAAAAAAAATTCTTGTCATTGTTTCCATGACTCTGTCTTGAGTTTTCTCAAAGCCAGGAGCAGAAATGGCTGACTTTAATAATATTTCTTAGTGTCAACATCGTTTAGTGTACATAACTGGAGTAATTGATTTTGACTTGCTGTTCCTAGGTAGGAAGATGCTGTTGCATTATAATGTTTGTTAGTGCGGTAGTGTGTAATTGTGCTGTCTTGTGTGTGTGTGTGTGTGTGTGCACATTAGGTGTGACTAAAGTGGTAACGGTGGATATCCGCGGCAGCTGGCAGCGCTGGCTGAAGGTGCGTGACCTGACCAAGGGCGTGACCTATTGCTTCCGCGTGCAGGCCAAGACTATTGCCTACGGGCCTGAGGCAGAGGCCAACATCACAGCGGGTCCTGTCAAAGGTGAGCTACACAACCAAACAAACACCGCAACAAAAACAGATCAGCAAACCTCTCAGGGTCGCTGAGCACAGCTTACATTGCCCACTCCTCAGCGACAAGGTGTCAGAAATCCAGGCTGTGAAAAAACACCTGCGTGGATCAATATCTCACAGTGGTGTAGGCGTTTGGTTTAGCTTTAGACCTTCACTCACAAGGGTTGGATCGCTCGCCTGTTCATCTCAGTTCACTGCACACTCTCCTCTCTCTGTTTAGGGTCTCCTGGATCTCCTGTAGAAATGTCAATCACAAAGACAGGATCCATGCTCAACATCCACTGGACACCAGGAGATACAGGAGCAGGACATGTGACTGGATATGTGATCGAAGCACGGCCATCGGGTACGTCACTCAAAATTTCTATTAATATAGTCGTTCATTCACTATAAAAAATTTAAATAGTTCATATTAAAATTTAAAGCAGCAATTAATCACTTAAATAAATATGGTTATTTTGAATGTAAATGAGTTATATTAGAATGTATATAAGTTTATATTAGTGGTGGGCCGTTATCGGCGTTAACGTGCTGGATTAAGGTGAGATTCTTAACAGTTTACGTGATCTGGCTCTTTATTTGTATTTATTTATTTCTTTTATACATCAAAATATATTAAACGTGCATTCGGTAAGACGATCTACGGCATATTGTGTTGGCCAAAACACACAAGTAAACGCGTTGTGAAAAATAATCTCACAGACATCGCATTCGGACTCTAGAATTATCACAGAGGTTGTGAGAGAAAAACACAGACATGGCAGATTCGGACGGGATTAAAATCACCAAGTATGTCTGTGAAACAACAAGTTCTCTAACGACCCCCTGTAAAACTAGTCCCGTCCGAATAGGGCTTTACTTTCAGTCATTGTTTAGGTAGCACACATATTCTGAATGTCTTTAGCAGAATTCAAATCAGCCATTTTAATCTAGATTAATTTCAAAATTAATCTATGCCCACCCCTAGTTTATATATATGCTTATGAACTTTTTTGATCCACTCCAAATATTGAATAAATTAAAAAAAGAATATTGAAGAAATAAAAAAATTACATTGTATAAGTACTTCAAAAATATTATTTATTGTATGTTGTCATTGCATAGTGTTTTTTTTAGAATGTTGCTTCTATATTTCTATATTTCTTCTTTTTTTTTGGCGCCACAAATCTGCAAATCTACCAATAATTCTTTCACCAACCATCTGTATTTTGTAATTTATAATTTCTATTATAAATTTCTATTTATTTGTTTTTGTATCATTCACTGCATCATTTACAATTCCATTTATTTCCATTTTGGTGGTTTATGTGCCACATGTTAAAAAAAAAAGTAGGCATCTTGGATGAGCATCTTAGATTTTTTTCACCGATCTAATAATCGATCAAATATTTTAATTTGTTTCCATTTCAAACCATGTGTTGCAGTTCCTAGAAAAATGATTAGCCAAAACAAATTTCTACTCACATTTGACACTTGATGAATGTTAATTTAGGAGCCTGATTGCTGGTCCGGAATAATCAACTGAATATTTACTTGCCATTGTTAGTGATAAACACTGGTATAACTGCCCTTTCCATGTCATCATGCTTTCATTCACATTGAACATCATTGCTTGTCGGGCAATGAAACAGCTGCTAGCTGCTCTCTTGATGTCAGCATCTGCTAAGTGAGATGGGACACAGTAATGAACTTAGTGCTACCAAGTGCATGATGACATTTTTACTGGAAGTGACCTTGCTCTCTGCAGATGAAGGGATGTGGGATACGTTTGTGCGCCACTTGCCTCCCACCAGCACCTCTCACTCAGTGAGTCTAGACCGCCTACGGCAGGGTATCAGCTACCAGTTCAGAGTGCTGGCCATCAACGAGTTCGGCTACGGCGAGCCGAGTGCGCCCTCTGCTGCCATGTCAGGTAATAACACTCCCCTCATGGCCTGTACTTAGATGAGTCATCAAAGAGATTTTGACAGGGTGTTGCATCAGTTCCTGTTGGTATTATTTAGTTCTAATGTGACTTTTACACCCACATGAACTGTTTGTACAATGTCCTTCTGGAAAAGCTCCACTTTCTTGGCTGATAAGTCTTAATGAAGCCTTCAGACTTTTCAGACACACGTTTTTGCTCACATTCGGTAGGATCAATTAAAATACGCAAAGGTTAACTAATTGTAGATGTTTAGTTAGTGTATGAAATACGCGTAGCTCAGTAACTCACACTTTTATCTTAGCACAGTTTGAGAAATCTTGGCAATCTTAATCTTTTTGAAAGAAGACATATGAGATTACAGGAAATTTAGTTGATTTCTCTCAGTGTTCTCCTTTTTAGCTCATTGCTGCCTATGAGAATTTGTTAGAAAGCTATCACACTGCAACAAAAAAACGTCTTGTGGTTCATTGTGTTTAACCTTTAAGTAAATCTTAAATCAACCTATATTTATTTGATAAGACATTATATTAAGTTTTGTTTTCTGAAAGAAAAAAATCTAAAAGTAGGTTTATGCTTAAAACAAAGAAAAGAAATCTACCCATTGAATAATAAAAATGAACGTCAAAGGAATAATTCATCCAGAAATGTAGAAAATGGGATATTCAACGGGATATTTAGCTGCTAAATTCACTAAACACCAAGTTTCTCTATATCTGTTCAAAATAAGCAAAGTCATCTACATCTTACATGGCCTTGGCCTCTTGGATGGGGGAGTTTCTTTATTTCAAATGGGAAAGTTTTTTTTCCCTTCCCCCATTAGCTGTTTTTTTATTGTGATTTTTTTTCTGAAAACAAGACTTAATATCGTTAGTGATCTTATTTTGCAGGTATTGTAAATGTATAGTTTCTTTACGGTAGATGTATGTACTGGAAACCAGACAAATACTGAGTGTGCTGATTTGTAATGATTTTTTGCAGTGCATTTGTGCGTTAGAGATGTTACTTCTCTTTTGCTCTTATAAATGTTTACTCATTGGGATTGTGTTTTCCTGTGGTTGAGCAACCACATCCTGAATTTGTAACGCATGGACTCTGAACCACCAGTCTGCCCTCTTATCACAGATAGTACAACAATTTTCTGTCTTATTGCTATATAAGGTAAGTTAATAAATGTCACTTGGGTCATCTAGAGGCCAGTGTCATAAAAGGAACCTGAAACTAGATTTATTTGTCAAACAAATATAGTGCAGACCTTTAATAACCTGTAATAATGACTGAAGCGGTTTCGAGATGTTTACTTGGTGGCATCACAGCAGCTGTCGTATGATTCGTTTGCTGTTTATAACAACAGCTAAACAAAGTGATTTTTATTTGTGATATCACAAACTGAGTCACGAAAAACTCCCATGTTGCCTCAGCAAGTAATTAATTCAGTGTGGTGCAAGTCCTAGAGGTCTGTTTGTAAATGAAAAGCAAAGTATGTTACCAACATCTCACATGTCATGGGACTGAAATATTCATACCACAGGCATGCTTCAATCTGTCTGTGAGCTGATGTCACTGCAGCTCAGTATTGCTGTCAGAGAAATCCATCAGCAGCTGTCACATATGACTGGAGAGTTCTGGCACATTTAGGCCATGCTCTCCTTTGCTCTAGAGCACTAGAGATGAGCAGATAGGACAAGGGCCAATAAACATGCCTCACTGCTGTATATGCTTTATGTGCTAGACAATCAATGCTGCTTCTCTCAGGTAAGCAAACATCTCCTGAAGCTGGGGACTATCACTATTACTGTAAAACTAAATGAATATAAGGGTTGTCGATGACTTTTCCAAACGGCCTGTTTACACCTGATCTTAACATGCACCAGCAAACATAACTTAAATAACTAAATAAACAGTAAATTGAAAGTAAGCGTCCAGGCAGCAGGTCGTATCTATCTATCTGTGTTTGCACTATGGGCAGCAGGTTTCTATTTACAGTTTGTTTTTATAGTCAGCGAGCAGCCAGTCTTTTGTGGCTTTCTGTCCACACATCAAAAGCAATACAATAATACAGTGTTTGGAAGGGTAGCTTAAAACATTTAAGACCTTATTTACACTCTTGGATGGAATCATCAAGTTTCTGTGCCTTGTGCTGGGTTTCAAGTCTGACTTCCCAAAATCTGCAAAAATGGTAAATGCAAACATTTTTAAGTTGTAAACGATGTACATTTCTGTCTCTTTGTCATGAACAGCCCAACAGGACACCCCGTTTTATGAGGAGTGGTGGTTTCTCATTGTGTTGGCATTGTGCGGTCTGATTCTCCTGCTGCTGGTGGTTTTTGGTCTCGTCTTGCACGGACAGAACAGGAAGTACAAGAGCTGTGGAACAGGTGACCTGAACTAAACCTCTTTATCCTCCTCATGACACATCCATCCATCCATCCTCCCTCGCATAATCATTATGTGCTGTAAATCCCCATACATATTCATCTAGATAAACACGTCCGCCCACTAAGACTCCCACACCGTCCAGCAAACAGCGATCTAAGTTTGACCCAGGTGATGTTTTTGCTGTGATGATGATATGCTGACTGCTGTAGGTAAAGCTGTGTCCACGGTGGAGGAGACGGTCACGCTGGACAATGGAGGCTTCACTGCTCTAGAGCTCAACAGCAGGCCTGTTCATGTCAAGGGTGTCTTCTTGAGGAAGAATGGCACCAGGTACTGTAACAACACACTTTATGTATGCATCATCTGATAATTTCACAATACGGTTGTGACATTGTTTTGGCGTTTCATAAAAAGAATACTACCAGTTTAACCAGTTGCGTAATAGGTTGAAACAGTCATTTTTACAGGAATCTACATGACTGGGAATTTCATGTTTTACGTTTTTTTTTTAACTTCTCGTTTTCAACTTTTTTGGTAAACGACGTTTAGTATTTCTCAATCCTTGTTCATCTATTCTCTTTTGAGCTTATACTACAAATGCAGCTTACATCATACATTGAGTCAGATGTCAGACAAGAAGCCAGAACTCGACTCTGTTTTGAGCGCACAAGTCAGTGCCAAAGGACAGTGATTTAAAGGATTAGTTCACCCAAGAATGAAAATTCTGTCATCGTTTACCCTCTTTCGAGTAGTTCCAAACCTGTATGAATTTCTTTGTTCTGCTGAACACAAAGAAAGATTCTGAGAAAGGTTTGTAACCAGGCTGTTTTGGGTCACCATTGACTCCCATAGTAGGAAAGAAATATCATGGAAGTCAATGGTGACCCAAAACATCCTGGTTACAAACTTTCTTCAAATTATTTTGTTTTTGGCAGAACAATTCTACAGGACTGGAAATACTTGAGGATGAGTAAATGATGAGCTGTGCTTTATACTATAATATTATTATGCACTTTTAAGTTGCTACAGTATAACTTAGGGTTAGGGAAAAGGGAGGTAGACAAATAAAGAGATTATGTTCCTTAATACTCACAACAGGGCAAGTTTTTAATTGGCTGACATCACATACGCCCTTACCACCTTTTGTCTCCAAGCAGGTCCCCTCCCCGACCCAATCCAGCCGGACTGCGCTATTCTGACGAAGACATCTGTAGCAACTACAATGGAGTGGTTTCCACAGAGAGCACCGCGCTGACAGAGAGGCCAGCAGAAATATCTGAGTCGGAGGTGGGGTGATGCATATTTACCCAATTAACTCTTCGCAGGGTGTTTGATTGACAGACAATATGACCAATCATAATCATGACATTTTCGTCTGGCAAACCGGAGAAAAGATTAATGTTTGAGGATTTGAACTTGAAAAGTGGTGTGAACTGATGTCTTTCAGCAGTTAAAAAAACATGATACCTTTCTGATGTTCATTTATGTTTATTTCACAGTAAAACTAGTAAAGAGGACGCAATGATCAATTCACAATGGCGATCTGTCACAGCACGTTAAAGAGCCACAAAATTAAATTGTTCACTTTTTTTTATATGACAAAATTTGAAAGCTGAGACTTAGCTTCAAACTTATAGGTTGCTTTATACTTAAAGGAACACTCCACTTTTAAGTAATACAGATGTGTTTTACCGTTTTTTAATCCATTCAGCCGATCGC
>JAUMHR010000045.1:8776932-8790162 GCA_032361145.1 Enteromius fasciolatus
GGTAAAACACATCTGTATTACTCTAGGGATGTTGGAAAATGAGCCTATTTCCAAAAAAAAGTGGAGTGTTCCTTTAATATATATAACCTGCTCTTTAAAGGGTTACTCCACCCCAAAATGAAAATTGTGTTATTAATCACTTACCCCTATGTTATTCCAAACATGTAAAAGCTTTCTTTGTCCTTGGATATTTTGAATGAAAATAATGGACGCTGCCAAGTACAGAAGAGTATAAAAGGCATCGTCAGAATAGTCCATCTGCCATCAGTGGTTCAATCTGTATTTACTGAGGTGACAAGAATACTTTTTGTACACAAAGAAAATAAAAATAAATCACTTTATTCAACAATTCATCTTCTCCGAGTGTCTCTGCGTCACCGTTTTGGAGAGTATCGCTGCACACAAACGCTCTTCTGTGTCAATTGTGCCTCAAGGACACGCTGTTTAAATCAAAACCTAAATATATGAACAACATATATGTTTGTCTCATGGCTGACACTGAACAGTGTATACAGTTTGCCTTCAGTGAATGTTTTTGAAAATGGCACTATGGTGACACGTATTCTCATTGCTTCATAAAATACACATTGAACCACTGATGGGAGATGGACAATTTTTGACAATGTCTTTCATACTTTTCCGGACCTTGACAGTGTTGATTACTTGTCAGTCAATGGCACACTCACAAGTTTTCATCCAAAATATCTTAAATTGTGTTCTGAATACAGACAAAGCTTTTACAGATTTGGAACGACATGGAGGTAAGTGATTAAGGACAAAAAAAAATCACTTTGGGGTGGAGTAACCCTTTAAGCAATATATTTTTAGCCTTCTAACATGTGTTGGGTGAGAGCAGCATGGCTTGTAGCAACATAAATGAATGAGGACAGGCCTTGCGAAGGGTCAATTGGGTTTTCTTTGACCAGCTGGTTTCCATTATCTCTTGTATATAAGACATAGCAAACATAAATCTTCCAAGTGAGTGATTTCCCCCTCTCATATTTCCATGATCAGGCCACAGACAGCGAGTGCGAAGAGGAGCCGATCAAACACTCGTTCGTGAATCACTACATGAGCGACCCGTCATACTTCAACTCGTGGAAGCGGCAGCAGAAGGGGCTGAAGCAGACGCTGGCCTGTTCCTACGACGAATGTGCCAGCGGGGACACCGAGTCCTACTATCAGACAGTAGTCACACAGCACAGCGTCGGCGGGGTCTACACCCCCACTGGCCAGCCCGCGCCAGGCTCACGGACTCCCGTCACAGGCTTCTCCTCGTTCGTGTGACACAAGAGGACCCGGACCCCTCTTTGCAGCTCGGACAACATACAGTAGTTGCAGAGAAACTTCTCTGGTTTCGCATAGTAACACCACGAGCACTACAAGAGACATCACATGTGACCGCAGTTGCTGGATCCTGAATGTGCTTGATTAGTGATCGAGATCATCGTTAAGAGAAGGGGAGAAAAAAAAGTGGGTTTTATACGCCAATACCGAAGACTAATCAGAGTTACTGTTAATGTACGTGTCCCTCCTGTTTGCAGCCTTGGTTGTGAAAGATGCATAAATGTCTGTGGTTTTAATGAGCAGGATGCAACAGAAAACGCCTGTACATGTGACGAGACATTCCCGCTCTGAGAAGCGGCACATATTCACACTTAACATTCCTGCCCTTGCCACATTGAAAAGAACTTAAGGAAAAAGCTAAGTGAAAAACATGCTGTAATTACTGTATACTCTTGTCTGAATAATCTCATCTCACTGTCAGTGTCTCTATATATACATGCTGCACTCGAGATTGTAAAGGTCATGAAATGTAAATCTTCTCTAATGGATTTGATTCGCGTTCACACGGCCTGGATAATGAAGCACGGTTGTTTTCAGTATATTCTCCATAGACTCACCAGCAAGAAAACCTACGGAGGCTGTCAGAAGACGCCAGACAGCTCTGGTTCCCTGCCTCTCAGATGGTGAGACAGTGCCAGATGTGTTGTGATATGTGCCATTGCTCATTGTCACACACAAGTTCATCGGTTTATTTGTAATTTTTTTTTGGCTTGTTTTGTTCCTGTCTGTTTGGCCTCGCTTAGGAACTGCAAACACTCACTTGAAATTATTTAATGATCGATTGTATGAACTGTATGTGAGAAGATCAGTATGCGGTTGCTTTGCACATATGTTCTGCACTTTTGAGCCATAAATATTTCAGTTTTCTTCTTTTGATTGAAAATTTGCTTTTTTACGGGCTTGTAAAAACGTGTAATTTTACAGTGCGATTTTAGAATTGATTTGTATGAATTTCGTTGTTCACTGTAGTGTTCTTCGGAAGTGACGTACAGTAGTTCCGTTGTTCTTTAACAAGAAGTATGAATTTTTGCAGTTCTTGAAAATGCCAACACAAGAAGTACAGTAATCAAACAAGAGTGTACTGTTATGAAAATGTTTGTTTCAATCCCACCAACTGTTTTAGCACAAGTGTATGTCATGGACGTTCATGAAGTAAAGATTTTTTTTATGATAAACTAAATGCTTGTTGTTCACTTAAATTCCTCCAACTACAATTTCATATTGATAATACGTCAACGTGCACATTAATCATGACAGAAAAACATGTTTTACACAGATTTGGGAAAGCATTTAATCAATGGACTGTTTTTTGTTTCTCTGTCCTGCCTGTTGGCTGAATGTTGGAGAATCTATAAGCAGTTTATTGCTGTTGCAACAATTTGAACAAAGGAGAAAGGTGTAAAGTATAATATACATAAAATTACCTTATTCGATACACTACCGTTCAAAAATTTGGGGTCAGTAAGATATTTAATAGTTTTTAAAGATGTACATTTTTATTCTTTCTTTGAAAAAAATGAATATTTTTATTAACAAAGGATCTATCAAATGAACAAAGTCATAGCATAGATTTACATTTTAGAAATGTTTTATATTTGGTAAAAAATTGTTTTTTTACTTGTTATTCATCAAAGAATCCTGAGAGAGAAAAAAAGAAAAAAAAATCACAGGTTCCAAAAAATATATTTGGCTGCACAACTGTTTCCAATATTGACAATTCTAGTAATAAATCACTATATATCAGCATATTAGAATGATTTCTGAATGGTCTGAAAGTGACACTGATAACTGGAGTAATGATGCTTTGTATCACAGGAATAAATTACATTTTAAATATTCACACAGAAAACAGTTATTTTAAATTGAAATAATATTTAATTTCTGGATTTTTAATATAATAAATGCTGGCTTCAGAAGAAGCAGAAGAAACATCTTTAAAAACCATTAAATATCTTACTGACCCCACATTTTTGAACGGTACTGTAAATATAAAGGAAAACGCAAAACAACAAGAAAAGTTGTGCAAATCAACAATCCACAATAACATCAGTGTAAAGAAATATGTATAAAAGTCCCTCCAGTGTAAATCTGCATTCTCCGGTCGGAATGTAAGCTAATGTGTTTTTGTGTTTACCCAACAGGCTATTTAAAAAAAATATGATATATTAGTACATTAATATTATTACAGGTAAAAAAGATGATCTGATCAGCAATGTTAACATCTGACACGGCACGCACATATTAGTCTCTGACGACACTGGAACATAGCATCCATTCGCGGTTAAACAAAGTCATCATATATGACAGAACTCAGTTACACTTTTTGTCCAATGGGTGTCACTATGAACTGTTAAAATGCCATGAAAGGACATACCTAATGTTATTGTGCAACAGAACACAGAAAAGGTGTGTTTTATAAAATCAAGGGGCTTTGCTGTCTTCTAAGGTGAGTCAAATCGACGTGCTACTTTATTTGACGCTTGGTTTCAGTTGTTTGTGTCTTTCGTTTGTGTCTTTCGTCGTTTTTATGCATGTTGCCTAACAAAGACACAACTGAAGATTACGTAACCTCTACCGCCTAGTGCAGTTAACTCCGATAACTCGACACGTAAAAAAGTCAAGTGTTATAACTACGATAACCTGTCCTGTCTTGCCTTATATGGTCGTCATGCTAACCTGTAAACCACGCCCTTTTCCGGATCAAACGCAGTCTGAGGAAAATAAATACAAACCAACAGCAGGACTTCAACAGAAGGATACAGTGCTAGGCTGACAGCTGACTTACAATGATTGCTCTCTCATCTCTGTCTGTGACCTGGACCCTGCTGCTTCTGGTCATAACACTTCTCTACATGTGAGTATTCAGCAAAATATTATTAGACTGTGCGTTATTCTGTTGTTATAAACTTTTAGTTCAGCATCTTTATCTGTATTTAACAAAATGTTTAATTAGTAATGTATCGCTTTGTATTTATGGGCTTCATCATCACACTGTACAGTTCATAACATCTATATTTCATGTGGTTATGTCGTCTAATATCTGTTATCGATCCCACTGTAGTTACGGTGTTTGGCCACATGGATTTTTTAAGAAGCTGGGAATCCCAGGTCCAAGGCCTTGGCCTTTCTTTGGCACATTTCTCTCGTACACTAAAGTGAGTTATAAATTCTGTAATTCCTGTAGTATAACAGTGCAGCGCGCTCCAATGATGCTGGAGCAATAACACTCTTTTTTTGATCCCTCTTTAATGTTTTTCAGGGTTTTTTCAATTTTGATATGGAGTGTTTTAAGAAGTATGGAAAAGTTTGGGGGTGAGTCATACATTTCCATTAAATGTGATGTCATCACATGTCAGGTTTATTGTCAGTTCAGCTCTGATGGTTAAATGATGTATTTCAGAACTGGGAGGTTTATTAGTGGATCACAACAGAACGTTTTTATTTTTTCTTATTTTATATTTGTATTTGTTTAAATGAAGTCTTTCATGATTACCAAGAGTGCATTTATTTTACATTACAAACAGTAATATTGTGAAATATTAAGTGTGACCCTGGATAACAAAACCAGTCATAAGTAGCAAGGGTATATTTTATATTTGTAGGAATAGCAAACAATATATTATATTATATATTATAATATATTATCAAACTTATTGATTTTTACTTCATGCCAAAAATCATTGGACATTACGTAAAGATCAAGTTCCAATAAGATTTTGTAAATTTCAAAACTAGTTTTTGATTAGTAATATGCATTGCTAAGGACTCCTCGGTCACATATTTTATATAGCTTACAGGATTTCTATGTTAATATGTTAAAATGTAATTAATTACTGTGATGGAAATGACTCCAATCTTCAGTGTCGCATGACCCTTCTGAAACCATTCTAATAGGCTGATTTTACTAATGTTTCAAATCAGCACATCATGGGACAATCATGTGACTATGTTACATTTAGTCAGATTAGCAGATGCTTTTATCCAAAGCAACAATGTTGAAACAGTTGTTCTGCTGAATGTTTGTTATACTTTTGTCAGAATTCTTTGCTCAAAAGAAAAGCTCATAAAGAAATCTTTTGTAGCATTATACATTTTGTTCTGTTTAATGCATCCTTGTATTAATTTAAAAACGTTTGAAAGGTAGTCACTGTGATTGCAATTTCATCAGTATTGCTTTCATTGCACAGGATCTATGATGGAAGGCTCCCAATTTTAATGGTCACTGACCTGGAAATGATCAAAGCGATTATGGTGAAGGAATGTTATTCTACCTTCACTAACAGAAGGGTAAGCTCACCTTCAACGTGTGATAATGGCAGGAAGCTGAGGATTTCTTTATGCCGCTGTAAACATCATCATTTTGGATTTTTCACAGGAAACAAATGCAGGTCTCGCTGGCCCCTTTTCTGATGGCATAACTGTAGTCAAAGATGAGAGATGGAAGAGAATACGCAGTTCACTCTCTCCATATTTCACAAGTGGTCGACTGAAAGAGGTATTGTACAAGCTCTTAAAGCCATAGTTCACCAAAACGTAAATTCTGCCATCCCTGATGTTGTTTAAAATATAAATTCTTTGTATGACGAAATAATATATTACAAAGTCTTATTTCTAGCCAAAATATCTAGAAAGGATTTTCGAGACAAGAAAGAAATATTGTCTTTACTTGAAACAAGCAAAAAACCTTATTTTTCAGTTTGAAAGAAGATTATTTTGCTTGTTCTAAGCAAAAAGTCACTTCATTTTGACTTCTTTTTCAGTAAACAAGACAATATATTTTACTTGTCTAGAAAATCCTTCTTGATTTAAGAATATTTTGATATTTTTTCTAGATACAAGATTGAACTTTTGTATCTTTTCCACTTCTATATACTCTATATACTATATACTTCTCATACTCTCTATTAAAAAAAAAATGATTGCATACATTTATGTATTACTTAGGTTCATATTATTTCGTGCTCTCTGACACATGTCACTAACACTTATTTCTAAATATGTTTCAGATATTTCCCATAGCTGTGACACATGCGGATCGCTTTATTAAAAATCTGCAAAAGAAAGACGAGCAGCCAGTTAAAGTGAAAGAGTATGTGTGACGCCTGTCCTTAATGCATTCATAATCAATCTTCTTAATGTATTTATGGCAGTATATGGATGTATAACACCACATAAAATTAATTTTATTAATTAAGATAATAATAATAGTCATGATTACTGTAGATGACATTGGCTTTGTTAGAAAGTGATGACATGAAAATGATCACTATAAAATATGTAACGAACACTCTTTTTATTCTAGAGTTGTGGCTCCGTACAGTTTGGATGTGGTCACCAGCTCTTCCTTTAGCGTCGACATCGACTCCATAAACAACGCTGATGATCCTTTCGTTGCCAACGTTAAGAAGTTTTTCATGTTCAATTTCTTCAGTCCTCTCTTTCTGCTTTTAGGTATGTCATTTTTAGCATCTTATAAATTAGTTTCACAGCTCTTAATGAATATATGAATACTGCTTTAAGATCTGAATTTCTTTTTTTTATTATTTCAGCTTTATTTCCCTCCGTTGCAAATATTTTGGGGAAAATGGGGATTAGTCTTTTTTCAAGGTCGTCTATGGATTTTTTCTATGATGTCCTGAAAAAGATTAAGGATGAGCACAACAAGGATCAAGGATCAAATGTATGCTATTACGCTTTTAAAGGGACGGTTCACCCAAAAATGAAAATGTGACGTTTATCTGCTTACCCCCAGGGCGTCCAAGATGTAGGTGACTTTGTTTTCTTCAGTAGAACACAAACAAACAATTTTAAGTAAAACAGATTCTGATGTTGTGAATCAGCTCAGGACAGTCGGAGATTGTGGTGCATAAGAGGTAGAAAATGATATACCTTTCAGTTTTTTGCACAGATTGATCACTTTGTGTCTTAACACCTCAGTGTATCGTCACGAGTTTCATTTTGTTTCGTCTGTGTATGTTTTTTTTCTCAGAGCTTTGGAATGTTTGGTGCCCATTGACTTGCATTATATGACTAACAGACTACAACAGTTTGAGTTAAAAATCTATGTTTTTTTTTGTTCTACTGAAGAAACAAACTCACCTAGATTTTGGATGCGTTGGGGGTAAGCAGATAAACATCACATTTTCATTTTTGGGTGAACTAGCCCTTTGAGTTTATGGATGAATTAACGGCCCAAAAACATGTTAGGGCCACTCTTTCAAAGACCCAGAAATGACTTTGTGTTTTTAAATCAGGGTCGGGTAGACTTTCTCAAACTCATGATCCAGAGTCAGATACCTGATCAAAATTTTGAAGACACAGATGAGCAACCAGCAAAAGGTTTGAGAGACAGTACAGAATTTACACATTATAGACTCATTTCAAACGCAACTTGTTTTCAAATATGCTGTTCTTGTGAATTTGATAGGCCTAACAGACCACGAGATTCTCTCCCAGTCCTTCGTTTTCATTCTCGGAGGTTATGAGACGACAAGCACCACTCTCACTTACCTCCTCTACAATCTTGCTACTAATCCTGACTGCCTGGAAAAGCTGGTTGAGGAGATTGACACAAACTTCCCTCTTGATGTGAGAAACAGCAGCTTCTGCTCTGTTCATAGATTTTGTGTAGAGAATCGAGCTTAAAGGAATAGTTCGCCCAAAATTCAGGCTATCCGAGACATAGATGAATCAGAAGATGCATAGATCAAGTGCCATTAACAAGAGAAAATAGTCTAAAACGGTTTTAAACAAAAACTTAGATCCAACAGGGGATGAACATTATCACTGGAGGAAGTGTAATGAATTTTGGAGTATTTTGGCCATTGAGGCATTGGTTTAATGGTGAATGTGTTTTTTAACAACATGGCTTTTACATCATAAGACATTAATTGTAAGACTGGAGTGGATTACTTGTGGATTATTTTGATAGTTTTTATCAACTATTTGGACTCTCATCATTGTAAGCAAGTGCAACATTTCTCAAAATCTGTTCTGATGAAGAAATTAAATCATCTGTCCTCGGTAAATTTTCATTTTTGAGGACAACTATTCCTTGAAGAAGATGTTTTAATTAAGGAACAGTAATTACATTTAAAACAAAGCTGAAATATGCATTGGATATGTCTTTGTTTTTTTTTTGTTTATTTAGACACCCATCACGTATGATGCATTGATGAAAATGGATTATTTGGAAATGGCCATCAACGAATCGATGCGCCTCCTTCCCACTGCACCACGCTTAGAAAGGGTCTGTAAGAAGACCGTGGAGCTGAATGGGATGACCATACCAAAAGACACCCTGGTTGCAATTCCTACATATGTTTTGCATCGTGATCCACAGCTCTGGGAGTCTCCTGAAGAGTTCAGGCCAGAGAGGTGATGTGAATCACAGCCACAATTTTTCCTCACTTTAGTTCTTCTTTTATAGAGCATGTAAAGAAAATAGTTTGAGGCGTTTTAATTATCTGAACAAAAATTTCTAAACTTCATGATATTTTTTACAGGTTCAGCCCAGAAAGTAAGTCAGAGATAAACCAGTATGTTTTCATGCCTTTTGGACTCGGGCCTCGAAACTGCGTAGGAATGAGATTCGCCCTTATGATCATGAAGCTTCTTGTGGTGAAGCTGCTTCAGAACTTCAGTGTGGAAACATGTAAAGAGACGCAGGTTGGTAGATCATTACTTTAGAATACATGACTTACATGAAGGTGACTATGTTTAGACCTCTTAAATAAACGGAAAGTTATAAACGCATTTTCTTCTGTTTTCAGATCCCTCTAGAGCTGAATCCTATGTTTCAGCCGAAGGCTCCCATCACACTGACGTTTATACCAAGATCTCACAAGGCAAAAGAATAATTAAAATGAAGAACATTTTGATTCAAGTATGCAGACAGCTGTATGCTATTTGTTGTAACAAAATAAATTCAGACTCAAAATATTTGTTCTATTATTATTATGAATGGTTTTTAAAACAATAATTAAAATATTTTAGAAAAATAATAAGAAATCTTAGTTTACATGTCTTATTATTTATCTAATTATTATTTCATATAGGAACATTTAATCCTATGGCACCACTTGACATTTGTACATTGAGCAGGCTTCTACGTGGGGGCCTATATTAGCTTTTGCCTGTGCTATTTCAGACATTAGGGTTTGTGTTCATGCATATCATTATTTATACAAATACATGTGTTCATACAATAACAAGGTCTGTGATCAGGTTTTTTCTAGTTTATTGGTTTTCCCACCTAAAATATACAAAAATATCTATTCTTAAAGGTACAGTAGCAATTTTTTTCACCATATATGAGAGATCTACAAACCTTTTCACATTGTCATTAATATCAATTGGGCTATACACTCATGATGATGCAATATCATACTTACTGTTACAAAAAATAATAATAATGATAAAATAAAAGGTACAAAATCTGTCAGGACTGTACCTTTTCAAATTGTACGTATTTGCACCTAATATTAGTACCTAAAGGGTACAATAGTGTAAGAAAAATTGAGGATTATGTTGAAGATCTTGATGAAGATGTTTATTGCAGTATAAGCAGTGACAAAGTACATGTGGTATCTTGGGTTCAGCGGAGTGAGAATGAACCCAGAACATCCTTTGTTTAAACCTTTTATACAGTTAAAGTTTACTACTAATGTAAAAGAAGTTACTCCTATCGTACCAGCTGTGATCTGTATGTTAATCATGTTCTAACACCTCTTTGTCTGAGATGCTTCTCAGTGTCCCACACCCGCTTCCATGCTACTATGGGTGACTATTTGCTCAATATGTGACCAGCCCAAATGGTCTTCAAACAACATAACTATTGACTTAATAATTAAGCCTTTTTGGTATGAGCATGATCAAACACACATTGTGGAGTGGAATCTGGGTCGAGGCAAACTCTAGATTCTTACATCGTACCTTTTGAAAAGATACCACTCTCAGTGACAGCTTTTCTACCTTTTTTTTCTGAGAGCGTATTTCCTTTCCACTTCATAACAATGGTCTCAAGTATGTGATTGTACCACCCTGATATTTGAGAACATACAAAGTGCCAGACAAAAATATCAGTTCCACAGTATTTTATTTATTTAATATTATTATGACTAAAACACCATTTTGAATACTGGCGTTTTGGAGGTTTGATATATATATATATATATCATTGTGGTGCACTCCAAATTTATTCAAACTTTTATTGAACAAAGCGATATGTCATGAAATTATCAAATTATTTTAAAATTAAATAATCCAATTGGACACCATTGTCAGTGACCCAACTGTGCATTTTAATCATATAACATAAGCAACAAATGTTATGTAAAATGTCATTTTTGCAGAACAGACAACAGATATGAGATCAAATATAGTTCAACATCATAAATACAGATCAAAATATTTTGCTAAACATTCCCAGACCTAGCAGGTACGTAAAACACCCTTAACCCTGAGAATGTGTATGTTCATATATAGCCTACTTTTATTATATAGGCCTACTGTAGTTTCTTCATGTCTAAGCTTGTGCAAAAATAAGCTTAGATTTTTTAAAACTTGTTTTCAAAAGTCAAAGTGAAGTAAATAATTTGCTTGAAACAAGCTAAATAATATTGTTTGCTGTTTGAAATAGGATTATTTTGCTTGTTCTAAGTAAAAAGTCGCTTGATTTTGACTTGTTAGAGCATTTTTGCAGTGTATAAGGCTGAATTGTCTTCCAGAAGACTACAACGCTTACATCACTAGCTATGCATCAATGTAATTGGTAGGTTTTAAACAGACCAATAACATACACACACCTGTAGCGCCCTCTGTAGACGCAATTCACCAGAGAGTTTCATCAGGTGAGAATCCAAATATGTTATATCCAAACTATGGCAGCGTTGTACCATGTCAAATCTAATTAGTAGGCCTAGACAAATAACTCTTAAAGTGTTTAACAAGCACGGCCCAGCAGCCTATTTTATCTCAGTACTCCGAAGTCTCTAGGCTTCTCTTTTTGTCCAATGGGTGTCACTGTGAACTGTTGAATGTATCTTCGATGTTCCCTGTGCATGAGTTTGTTTTATTGAGCAGCATAGTGCAGTTGACACCAATGACTCAACACGTAATATATGTCAGAAGTGTAAAAACGGTCATAACCTGTCGATTTACGCAATTTGGTCGTCGTCCACAGCTGCAGACCACGCCCATCACGAATAATAAAACCAAACCAACAGCAACGTTAATGAGGACTCTAGCTGGAGCTAACTAACGTAAGAATACAGTGCTAGGCTGACAGCTGACTTAACGTTACAATGATTGATCTCTCATCTCTGTCTGTGACCTGGACCCTGGTGCTTCTGGTCATAACACTCCTGTTTACGTGAGTATTTAGACCATTCACAGGTCGAAGCAACCATCTTTAAGTCTCACTCTTTTTTGATTAATGTTTATATTAGGGTGGCCAGATACGAAATGTGCAGACAGACAGACCCTTTGAAATTGTAAATATGTTCCGGTTTCAGGTGTCATTACCACTGACCGTTTCTTTGACGCTGAATATCCTCGTTGTACTTTTAGCTATCGTGTCTGGTATCGTCTGCAGAAAAGATAGTCATCTGTGTAACGTTAGAGAGTCTGACTGCGACCGCAAAGCTGAACTGAAACTTCAGTCCCGCGCTGTGCTTTTCTCTGCTACGCCACTTTTTATTTTCTATAAAATAGATTATAAAAAGGTTGTCGATAGTGTTACATTAATAATAATTAATCGCCGTTTATATCAGGAGGACGACCGAATATTAGCTACAGAACACAACGAAACCAAAATGTAAGTTGATCGTCTATTTATAGTCAGATTTACTGCAATCATGTAGTCCTTGCATAAAATATTTTTATTTTATAAGTTGCTTCAAATGTTTTTTTAAGCAGTAAAAGTAATTTAATCTTAAAGAAAATCAGTGCGATGATTGATATGTCTGGTTGCCATGACAACTACACGTACGCTGTCGTAAAAGTAAAATCGCTTGACCGTCTTTCACCGAAGTTGCCTATATTATTTTTTTGTTTCAGTTATAATTTATTTTAGAATAATTGATTAAATCATGCTGAAAACATGAAACAAAAACGATCTCCTTTGTGGCTCAGTTTGAGGGTTACAAAATCTGGTTACGCTAATCTCAATCTCTGCTAAATGTATATTTTTAGTTAGTGTTTGTGTGTAGTCTTATAATCCTGTTGTTTGCCACACTAAAGTTATGGTGTCTGGCCGCATGGATTTTTCAAGAAGCTGGGAATCCCAGGACCTAGGCCTTGGCCTTTCTTTGGCACACTTCTCTCATACAGAAAAGTGAGTTATTTATTATATAAAGAGAATGTGCTATTTTAATTTCTCTCTCATTAGTTATCTATATGCAAATGTATTTTAGGGTTTGTGCAATTTCGATATGGACTGTGCTAAGAAGTATGGGAAAGCTTGGGGGTGAGTCTCAGTCATACATTTATTGTGTTAAAAGAATCAAACATCAAGTTGATAATAATTACTACTAATATATAATAATTGTCATTCCAGTTATACTATGTATACATGTAAATATTATGCAAAATGTAATTTATGAAGTTAAATTACATGTATTAATTAAATATATAAATATAAAGAAATCGTAGAAGCTATGTTATGTAATTGTAGTTCATCCATAGAGTTAAATGTTTAAGCGCAGTTTAGATATTTAAATGGCTGCTGTCTCATATATTTAATAATGATTACTAGTCCAGCATAACACAAAATCACAGTACCGTCTTTTAAAGAAGTTCACTTTTGAAAAAACTTTTGCTGATCATTTACTCACCTCCATGTCATCCAAGATGTCCATGTCTTTCTTTCTTCAGTCGAAAAGA
>JAUMHR010000045.1:8805063-8825449 GCA_032361145.1 Enteromius fasciolatus
TTGGTGAGGTCTAAAGATTGCTTTTAAGCCTTAACATTTAATTGGAATATATTAATATATAAGCATATTGATTAAGTCTCCGATGCAGTCATCTTGGACTGTTATAGATGATGTTTTCACACCTTTATGTCCTTATTTTCTCTACCCAGTGTTCCCAATTCCTGCCCAGCGAGTCCTCGGGGTGCAGGCTCCTCAGGGTACCGCTATGGGCGCAATATCACCTCAGATCTCCAGCTGGCAGCAGAGTACGCTGCCAAAGCCGTGTCAGAACAGTGCACTGAAGCCACAGGAGGAGACAGTCCTAAGGTAAGAGTCTTTAGCATCCTAATGCATGTCCGTGTCTATATCAGTGTGTTTGTTCCCAAGACTCACTGCCCGCTGTTCCTTCAGGATGAGTCCAAACCTCCATACTCATACGCTCAGCTGATAGTCCAGGCCATCTCGTCTGCCCCGGACAGACAGCTAACACTAAGTGGCATTTACGCTCACATCACCAAGCATTATCCTTACTACAGGACGGCCGACAAAGGCTGGCAGGTCAGTTTATTTGCTGAAAATTGTTGTTAGTCGGTCCGTCATGTTTGTGTGCTAATTTGCGTTCTCTTAATCTCATTTCGCTCCAGAACTCCATTAGACACAACCTATCTCTGAACCGCTATTTTATTAAAGTGCCGCGCTCACAGGAAGAGCCAGGCAAAGGTTCGTTCTGGCGCGTGGACCCCTCGTCAGAGTCCAAGTTGGTGGAGCAGGCCTTCAGAAAGCGCCGGCAAAGAGGAGTGTCCTGTTTCCGCACACCCTTCGGCCCACTGTCCTCAAGGTGAGAACTCTCAGATCCCCGCTAAACCTGCACACACTCGCCATCCCCTTTTAACACTCACACTTTCTAATGTCATAGAAGCCTGCTTAGCATATTCTGTTTCCCTTCTTATTCCCCTTCTGTGTGTTTCTTCACTGGGCAGAACAAAGTAAGTCTGTCGCCTCTTTGTATTTGATCCGTTTCATTTGTTTGTTTAGAGGCATTTGGTAAAGCAACATCAGTTACACCCATCCTTATGCTTTCTGCTTTTCACACTCTGTATAGTCTTGCATTAAACGTGGTCCAAAATTAGCTGTCTGTAATGCATAATTTAAACATTGAATATTGCATTGTTTTCGTATTTTAATACGAGCCACCACTTTACCAAGACACTGGCTTGTGGGATCCTCCAGGACATTCACAGATTAATAATTTACTTATTTTAGGATCAATCTCAGGAAAACCGTATCAGTGTCAAGCAGTTGATAATACAATAAAATAATACAATAATTAGCACACAGTAAAAATGCCCCTCCCTGTGCCCAAAACTGGTTGCCTGTGGATGAGAACTCTACCACTACCCTCAATCCGATCGAAATTTCATTCGTCAAGCTCTATCGGATCGATTAAAGTGTTTACATGAAGGCTTTTTCAGTCTGATTGAGCCATCAGTCCAATTACAAACGGATTATTTAGTTGCCTGTTAGCATAGAGAGTCAAAGCAGATGCCCAAATCCACTATAGTTTTGTGTCATGGAATGTAGTTTCAACAGTTTTTTTTTAGATGAGAATGCACTTGTTTAGACTTCAATATGCAGTATGTTCATAAAAAATAACGTCTGTTAAAAAACAAAATTCTTATCCACCAGGAATTCTATTACTGTATTATTCTTATCTATGTTTTCTGAGATGAGAGCTCTAGGGTGTCAGCAGGCGTTCAGGTCATGAACCCGCCGAGAAGCATCCTTACCTCGGCCAGATCTTCTGTAATTTACTACTGACTCTGATATCTCAATATTGGTTAAATATGAGATATCATTTATTTTGGGTAAATCTAAAGGTTACTAGGCTTGGGCTGAGCTGTTAAAGAGATCTTGAGATCTGAATCTGTAGCGGAAAGTAGTAGTTCACAGAAACAAGGGATTTTAAAAACATTGTCGTTTCTTGTGTATTTACACACTCTTGCTGTTGAACTGTTGTATAAACGCAATATCACACGAGTAGCACTGCAGTATGGCTGTGATTTCTGTGTGTGTGTCTAAATGTGATGTTTAACATTTCAAATTGTACCGATTAACAAAAAAAAAAAAAAATCCTAGGCATGATCAATGCAAAAAATTTATTAACAAAGTTTCGGTTACAGGAATTTTCAAACCAATTGTGCCAATGAACCTTAGTAAATACATTATGTAAGACACCTCCTTCCAAATTCGAGTTGGCTAGTGAGTTGCCTTCTATTTAAAGGCTATACATTTACATCAAAAAAATGGGGACCACAAACATTATTTTCCCAACCATTAGGATTCTCAAACATTATTTGCTAGTCTCAAACAAAAAGAGCAGTGTTTTGAAAGCTTTACTCTGAGAAACCTCCACATTTATTTCTGAAAGTTGTCTCTGCACACTTTTTTTTGTTGGAAAATGTTCCCGTTCAAATTGTTCAATTTAGGCAGGTGAGGCAAAAAGTTATTTTTGGACCCTGCTTGGCGAGTAACATCTGTATGTGTAGCATTCACAGCGTGTTCACAGAGAGCTTCTGTGTGGCGGATGACTGAGACACCATTTTGTTGATTTCAGGAGTGCTCCAGCATCTCCCACCCACTCCGGCCTCCTCTCTCCACACTCGAGCGGCCTCCAGACCCCCGAGTGTCTGTCACGGGAAGGATCACCAGTGTCACATGAGCATGACTTTGGTTCTAAGCTTGCTTCTGTGCCCGAGTATCGATACTCCCAGAGTGCACCAGGTGAGCATGTTTCCTTTCATAGCGCAGCAGTACTGACTGACTGATGGCACGGCAGTGTGCGTGACTAGCAGTGTTTGGATCTAAAGCCTCCAAATAGAAACAATAATAACTTGCTTACGTTTTTCCAGTAGTGTGATAGTAACTTTAGGAAGATAGGAGCTTTTCCTTAGTATTTTTGGAGCTATAATACATATAATTTAATACATACAATTTAAAAGAAGCTTTACACAAAATCTTGAAGTTGATGTTATTATACGTTGTGTTTAAATGTTAGTCTTAAGCAGTCATGCCACATTTAGCAATTAAGAATAGATTTGACATTTTATAAACAATTTAGGCATTTGTATAGTGGTATTAGTAGTTCACCCTACGTGAGTATGCTGAGTATATGTGCATAAAGTAGGCTATATCAAACTTTATATCACTTTCTAACTTTATAGTTACATTTAGCAATGAAGATTGTGACATAGTATATATATGGCTTACGTGAGTGTACTGCATGTTGAGAAAGTTGAATATATATCCAGCATCAGTTAGTGTTTTCCATCTGTTTGATTGCATGTAATTTGTAACTAACTGCATGATTGTTACTTTACATTTGTGCCATAGTCACCACTAATAACCTACTCCTGAATATACTGTAGCATCTTAACATTTTTTGTAAAGCTGCTTTGCAACTATTTGTATCGTGAAAAGCGCTTTACAAATAAAATTGAATTGAATTTTAAATGATATTTTGCAGTGATATTGCATGGCTTAGAATTGGTGTACACTATGTATTGCTTCTCATGAGTATACTACATGTATATAGGTAGAAATATCCAATATTAATGTATCGTTAGGCAATAATTCAGCAGTTGACCGTTAATCAGATGGGATATAGTCTGTATGCGTTTAGAATCCATATTTTGTTATGCTTACTACTTTTCTATCTATGCAGTCTTGGCAAGCTACTAATTCAAATTGACTTCTCAAGCCCTGAATATATTTTCTCAGACTCTCTATGATTCCTCTTTTCTCTCAGGCTCTCCAGTGAGCGCTCAGCCTGTAATCATGGCCGTGCCACCTCAGTCCTCAGCCGTGATACCCAAGCCTGTGGCTTACATGCCGGCCTCCATCATTAGCTCCTCCCAGGCCTCTGGTCAGGCCATCCATGTGGTGCAGCAGGCGCCAGCTGTCACCATGGTTCGTGTAGTGACCACTTCAACCAGCTCCCCCAATGGCTATATCCTGGCTAACACCACCTCGACAGGCTCTGGAGAGGGACTTGGAGATCAAAGAGGTAACGAGTACAACGAGATGTAGCGAGACCTTACATGGTTATTAAATTTTCGCTCTGTAGACAGTCTTTTTTTTTTGTCTGTGGTCTGTGTAGGTACAGTGGAGGAGATGCCTGTGGTTGGCAGTAGAGTTATCCAGGCTGTAGGGAGTCACATAAACTCGGCCAATAGAGGGCAGCAGAGCTACACTGTCGTCCAGCAGAGTGCCATGCACCAGCTTCCTGTGCAGACCATTAGTCAGAATGGCAAACATGCTCTTCCTGTCGCCAGTGTACCAACCAGTGCTTACGGTATGTATGAATTGTTTTGAAGCCTGTGAATTTGAAATGTACAGTGCATGGCAATATTTAATTTTAAGGAGGTCTAATTCTCGCTATCAACTAACTCTTAAATATGACTCCTGCTTCAATAAACTCCCAATGTGCTGCTTATTAATAGTTAGTAAGTTAGGTGTTAAGCTTAGGTATTGGGTAGGATTAGGAATATAGTATATATTTATGCTGAAAATATGATACAAGTACTATAACTATAACAGACATTATGTAAATAAAAGCTATGCTAATAAGCAACTAGTTAACAGTCTTTATACTAGTGTGTTCCCTAAGTTTCTAAAAATTAAAAATTATTTTATTTCAGTTATTTCTCACTTTTTGTATTGAAATATTAAATAATTATAAATGTAAATTAAAAAAAACATAACACATTGGGGCAAAAAAGTATTTAGTCAGCCACCAATTGTGCCCATTCTCACACTTCAACAGATGAGAGAGGCCAGTAATTTTCATCATAGGTATACCTCCACTATTAGAGACAAAATGAGGGAAAAAATCCAGAAAAATCACATTGTAGAATTTTTTAAGATTTTATTTGCAAATCATGGTGGGAAATAAGTATTTGATCAATAACAAAATTTCATCTCAATACTTTGTTATATACCCTTTGTTGGCAATGACAGAGGTCAAACGTTTTCTGTAAGTCTTCACACACTGTTGCTGTTATTTTGGCTCATTCCTCCATGCGGTTCTCCTCTAGAGCAGTAATGTTTTGGGGCTGTCGCTTTTCTATGGGGTTAAGATCTAAGAGACTGGCTAGGCCACTCCAGGACCCTAAAATACTTCTTGCGAAGCCACTCCTTCGTTGCCGGTGGTGTGTTTGGGATCATTTTCATGCAGAAAGACCCAGCCACGTTTCATCTTCAATGTCCTTGCTGATGGAAGGAGGTTTTCACTCAAAATCTCATGATACACGGCCCCATTAATTCTTTCGTTTCATGGATCAGTCGTCCTGGTCCCTTTGCAGAAAAACAGCCCCAAAGCATGATGTTTCCACCCCCATGCTTCAAAGTAGGTACAGTATGGTGTTTTTTTGGATGCAACTCGGCATTCTCTCACCTCCAAACACGACAAGTTGAGTTTTTACCAAAAAGTTCTATTTAGGTTTTTATCTGACCATATGACATTCTCCCAATTCTCTTCTGGATCATCCAAATGCTACCTAGCAAACTTCAGACCGCCCTGGACTTGTACTGGCTTAAGCAGCGCAGTGTGTTACTGATGGTAGTTACTTTGGTCCCAGCTCTCTGCAGGTCATTCACTAGGTCCCGCTGTGTGGTTCTGGGATTTTTGCTCACAGGTCTTGTGATCATTTTAACCTCACGGGGTGAGATCTTGCGTGGAGCCTCAGACCGAGTGCGATTATCAGTGGTCTTGTATGTCTTCCATTTTCTAATAATTGCTCCCTATTGCAGTTTCAGTCTTCCCAGTCTGGTGCAGGTCTACAATTTAGTTTCTGGTGTCCTTTGACAGCTCTTTGGTCTTGGCCATAGTGGAGTTTGGAGTGTGACTGTTTTGGTTATGGACCGCTGTCTTTTATACTGATAGCGAGTTCAAACAGACACCATTAATAGAGGTAACAAGTGGAGCACAGAGGAGCCTCTTAAAGAGGAAGTTACAGGTCTGTGAGAGCCAGAAATCTTGCTTGTTTGTTAGTGACCAAATGACTTATTTTACGGAGGAATTTACCAATTAATTCATTAAAAATCTTACAATGTGATTTTCTTTTTCTTTTTTTGTCTCTCATAGTTGAGGTATACCTATGATGAAAATGACAGTCCTCTCTCATATTTTTACGTGGGGAGCTTGCACAATTGGTGGCTGACTAAATACTTTTTTTCCCCACTGTATTGAAGTGATGTGCCCATGCAGGGGTAGGGAAAAAAATAAAATAAAAGGACTTCTGCAGACCCTCCTGACTCTGTCAAAATATCAGATAATTGTTTTTAGTTAGTTGAGGTTGTAAAATGTCATGTGGTGTCACTTCCCCCAAACTCACTGATATTTATGAAACTCTTTTAACTTTTTATATAAACGTATTTGAACTGTAGGTTTTGTATAAAAACAAATTTAATTAGTAAATTAAAGATTACTTTTAAATATCAAATCTAATGTAAAAACAATTGATAAATGATTATTACTATTGCCTTGGTTGTATTTGTTTTTCCTTCAACATTTTTAATGAAGAAACAACATGAATACAAAGAGTACAGGGTAATTCTAAACTTGACCTATTTAAATCATTGATCTGTAACAGATGTCTTTGTGTTGTCATCCCTTTTTTCCCCTTAGCTTTTACCAACCCTCTTCAAATCTTGGCTGCGCAAGCTTCAACATCCCCACCTGTGCTGGTCAACAGGCCCCCCAGCATGGAAACCGACAGGTCCAGCCTCGACGCCCCCGAACCCAAACGGCCCAAAATGGAGGAGGACAGTGTCGCTCCAGTCCCTCAGCCTGTAATAGTTGCAATGAATCAAGAGGCCAGCGAATGAACGAGTGAGTGAGCGAGTGAGCCGATGACCGACCTTTAAAGCACATCTCCCAATATCATTAAACATTTTGAGGGAAACGTGTTTGGTTTTCTTTAAAACAAGAACTTAAGAGTTTTGTAAACGCCCGGCACGGGTGACTGATGGAATGTCTTTGTAAGAGGAGGTTGTTGTTTAATGGGGGTAAATCCATTGGCAGCATTAAACTTCAATGCTCACACAGTTTTAATTTTGTAGGGGTTTTAATCTTGTAAGAACGTTTGAAAGAAGTATGAAGAGAGGTACATGTGCTTAAAGACACCAGCTAGGCACGTGCGCCCAGGTAGTTCCTCACAAGGTACAGCTGATGAGAGAGTTCTTCTTTTCGGGATGGGGTGGGACCAATACCTATGCAGCTATTACATACAGTCTGAGACCAAGAGGGTCTCTGAATTGAAGCAGTATATAAAAAGGGTCACAGGAAGCAGTTACCTGTGCAGCCTTTGTGAGGATTTATTTAAACTCTCTGTTTAAACGAAAAAAGGCTATCTTTAATGAAACAAAATTGTTACAACGCAAAGCAGAAATGAATAAAAATAGAGGCCTTTTCTAGCTGGAGTCCTTTAACCTGCATTATTTTAGTGTACAATATAGCCTATTTTTCTGTGGAGGATTCTTATCTTGCTTGCTTACTACAAAGAGAACTGTCTAGAAAATGCTAATTTCTTAATTGGTCTGTTTAGCGCAAACAATTAAAAAGAACTCAATGAATGTAAGTACCATTTGTTTATTTGTTATGACTCATGGCACCCACTTTTGACCTAAACGATATATAAAACCTTTAGAATGTGATTGTAGATACATTTTTGATGTTTTGTGTTTTAAAAACAAAAAATGGAATAGCTGTAACCGTATTTTAATAAGCTCGGTCATCTGTCCATCACCCTTAAAAAGCACTTGGCCAAAATTCTGCTCCTTAAATACCTTAAGCAACGTCCCGATTGCATGAGTGGATGAATGCAAGTACGCGATACGTTGCTGATGTATCTGATGTCAACCAAATGCTTTTCCAGACCTAGGAATGTAACCGTTCATAATATCGATTGTTGCAGGGGCTGTTTCTTCACTGACTTTCTGTGATCGCTTAATAATCACAGAAGCCACTAAATGAATGTTCAGTATTTTTTTCTGAGAGTTCAAGAAACTTATTTTTAGTAATATACACAAAGTCAGCCTTTAAAGACTTGCTAGTTTTACTAAGAGAAGAGTAAATGTATATTGTTAGAATGTGTTTTCAAGACAATCACTAACAGGATTCAGTAACCGCTTTGTATGTTGCAAATGTTACGCACCACAGGTGTGGACTAAAGTAGCTTTACGTGAGCTGCCGATAGCTTCTTCATATGATAGTGTAGTTGTACAGTGACAGGCGTGCAGTGTTGGTTTTGTAGTAGAAACGGAAACTTCAACAGACCAAATACATATCCTCAATATTAGTGCCTTAGCGCTCCACTTCTTTAAGGACTAAATAAAACTAAAAGTCATTGCCATGTACTACTTTAAAAACAACATCAAACTTTTACCTACTAGGAAATGAATTCACGGGTTTGAATGAACAGCATTCTGCCTGTATAACTATGTCTAGAGATGAATGGAAATGAAATCTTGCTGGTTCTTTATTCTTTGAAACTTCTTACAGCTCGTTGCACTAATGCATGAATCAAGAGGAATCTGTCAGTAAACAGAAAAGCCTTTCGGTGGATTTAGTTCACCCCCAAAAAAATGAAAATTTCCTCACGCTCAAGTTTTCCAAGATGTGGAAGAGTTTGTTTCTTCATCGGAACAGATTTGGAGAAATTTAGCATTACTTTATTTGCTCACTAGTGGATCCTCTGCAGTGAATGGGTGCCGTCAGAATGAGAGTCCAGAAGTAATCCATTCAACTCATGTCTTGTAATGCAAAAAGCTGTGTATTTGTACAAAACAAACTTCCGGCTGGCTGTCCGTTATATAGTCCTCTATGTATTGTATTGCTTACTCTAGATGAAGTCAGCAAGTGGTGTGATGTTGAATTTCTCCAAATCTGTTGCAATGAAGAAACAATTCAAGAAGAAGAAATCTTGTATTGTCTGAGGGTGAGTGCATTTTCACCAAATTGTCGTCTTTGTTTCTCAAAAGCTTTTGAAAGAACAATTGGATTGAAACGTTGCCGATATCACTTCAAGAAAGCAAGAGTTTGATTAGGATTTGGGTCTTTTTCATGTATTCACATGGGCTTCAATAAACACAATAAATGAGAGAACCACTGATTCATTTCAAGTACAATTTTATTTCAAAAGAAAAACATTGATTTGCCTGACAAATGAAAGAAATCCACATGTAGATGTTTTTTTTTGTTTGTTTTAGATTGTTATATAATAATCAATAGAATGGTGAAACAAAACCATTATCGTTGTTAACATGCTTATTGTACAGAATTAGCTGTCACTGCCTCAATGTTTTTTCATCATTTTTTTTCACGATCTGTCACAGTGTCTGTACGCATATATAACCATGGAGTATTTTTATCACAGATTCAAAGGTTTATATATATCTTTTTGTGCTTCTTGTGTTGTGCATATTAGCATATGCAAGTGTTTATACACTAAATATTTCTAAACTGATTGTTGGTGTTTATTTCTCTTTTGACTCTAGTTATAATCTGTTTGCATTGTACACAAAACACCCCCCAAATCAGATCTCCGCTTTGTGAGATCACGCCGTGCACATGTAAATGTCTGCAGGTTTGTCTGTTTTTTTTAATGTGTACTCAACTACACAAAGTGTATGAGGGCTTCTGTCCATGCAATTTATTCAATGGTGTATCTGGAATGAATAAAAATACTTCACTGGCTAATCTTTTAAATGAATCTGTGATAATGGCATCTTCTGTTTTGATTTCACACGGATGAAGGTTTAAGCATCGCTTTGTACGTCTGCCCCTCCACCATCATTTTATTTCTTTTATCATTCATGTAATTTATTTTCATGTCTTTATTGCATCCAGGGTACCTAGCTTGATTCTGTTTCTCAATTTATCACAATTTGCTTCAACGTTGTATTGCATTAACACTCTTTATAACCCTGTGCATCAAAACTGTGCAAGTCTGTCCTGTCTTTTCCTGAGCAGAACTCTTTAATATGCTGAAATGTTAACAGCAAACTATTAAAAAAGTTTGAACTATGAAGTTTCAACTGCTGCCTGCTTGAACATGTAATATCTCAGACACTGGTTTAAGAACAGTAGGTATGAATTTATATAAATACAGCTTTTAATTTTGAGTATATAGAGTCTATATATAACGTTTATGTACAATAATAGGGAAAAGTACATTAATTAAAAACAAAAATTACAAATACACAATGTTTTTTGGTTTAAAGTTTACTTTACACTGGTTCATTATTGCTTGCCATGTAATAAGTGTTAATAATATTTGTTATTTAAGGTGTATTTGGATTTTACTCGTTAAAAGTCGGTTTCTTAAGAACATTGATCTTTCTCAATGGGACCAAACACTTTTATAGTTTAGCCATAGGTGTACGTCTATAAATGAATTCATATTCTACATATGGGTATGTAATTCTGCTCATATTCTGTTGCTATGTTACTGTATACAGTATGCCTGTTTGTTACTTAAAGATGATCGATAAGTTAAAAAAAAAAAAAGGTCCCCAAGATTTCGTTTGTAACACTATTTTGTCGCCGACTGGCAATTGCACAAGGGGAACCATATATAAATCAGAAATATAGGAATACGATTTTGATTTTTGACACATAAAATATTTTGCTTAGTTATAAATATGATATTCAAACACAGTATGAATATTGTATGCAAATCCTACCCTCTTGTTTGTTACACTATTTTGTGCCCGACTGACGCGGAAAAGCGGAACCAATTTTTGTCATGTGATTTGTTGTCAGGACATCAAAGTCGACGGAGCCAATGTTTTGATACTTGTTTTGTGTTTATTGAATTGTTTTCAAAATGTATGCTGCCGCGACGGAGAGTTTAATAAAGCAAGCAAGGTAAATCTATACCTTTACCTAAAATGCTTAACGTTACTGTCAAACGCCGTATAGATCACATGACTGGACAGTTACTGATAGACATGTTCTTCACAATGACAAATCTTTTAATTAATTTCAACTTGCCTTTCAGAGAAATAAAGGAGGAAGAGCTGCAGAGGTTTTGTGGCCGCATATTTAAACTGCTCCACGCTAAAGATGTTAGTGGAGACACAGTGGACTCCCTCCAGAGGCTCAGTCTGATAGTTTCTGCAACTAAATATGCAAGAGAGTGAGTCATATTCATGTGAAATACATCTAAACAGCACACAGGGATGAAACCCTTTGTCTGACCCTTCAGAAATGTCTGTTTAGGATCATTTAAGTCTGTAATTGAACACCTCCACTACCTTTAGGCTTCCATCAGATCTGGTGATGAAGCTGCAGACGGTTCTTCGGTCTTCAACGTGTCCAGAGCAGCTTCAGGTTCTGTCCTCCTCCATCATCCGGGATAGCTTTCCTCCCAGCGTGCACAGCCTCTGCTCCGATCTCAGTCACGACAGCAGGACCTTCAGCTACGTTGCCAGTGTTGTTCTGGCTCAGGTGGGTCACGTGCTGTTAATGCTCAGCTTGTGTTCTGCACATAAACACTTAACTAATCATCAGATTGTTCTCAGGCTGGAAATAAAGAAAATGTGATGCCTCTTTGCCACCACTTGCTGAAAAGTCTGGAGTCTCGGCTGTCCGACGGGCAGATATCCAGACATGCGCTTCCCATTCTCTCTAAAATGACTACTGTTTATCCAGAGGTTCTCAAAGATGGTAAAGTTGATCACATTTGAGGTGCACAGTACTATTTTGGAAGTGTAGCTAGGAATTAGAGCGGGCTCCAAATATCAGAAGTAATAAAGATAGGAACGAGAGTTCAAACAGCTGATAAAAACAGTACAATAATCCATATGACCCCAGTCCATCAGTATTAAACATATCCATCAATAAGCTGTTTTAACTTGAAATCATTGCTTCTGGGCAGTATACAAATCCATAATAACACTTACTTCAGCTTAAGAAATACCTATCCTGCTGTCCTCTCAAGAGGACAAGATCAATTAGTTAATCGATGGACTGGAGATAGCTCAAAGGTAAACGGATCAGTTTTTTCCTCTCGGATTGGATCAAATCGTGAAAATGTGTTGTTCGAAAGAAAGCAATAAAGAAAATCATTCTAGATCATAAAATCTAATCTTGGTTTTGATCTGCATTAAATACTCAGTTTGTGTTGTTCAAAACATTTTAGTATGATTGGGAAACATTTGATTTTAAAATAAGGATTATTACCAGCAGGATGGATTTTTAGGAACAAACAATATAACCCGTAAAATTTTAACCGTAATAAAAAATTAAACCAGAAAAAATCTATCATGTAATGCATCCCCAAACAGCTGTCAATATCAATATTTACATTTTTTTAGTGCTGATTTTAAACTACATTGGCACAATTATCAGACGAACCAGTCAGTAGTAGTTCTGCAAATTCAAAGCAAAACTAGAATGGCTTTTTTATTTCTCCCCATCTCATTTTACATCACCATGTCTCTTTAGAGGCTCTGTAGTGTAATACGTTTTTAAGCAACTGGCCCCGGGAGTCGTGTGAATTACTTGTGGATTACTGAGACATTGTTGTCAGCTGTTTAAACTCTCATTTTGACGGCACCCATTCACTTCAGAGGCTCCATTGGTGAGCCAGTACTAAATCTCTCTAAATATGTTCTCAAGAAGGACTTTTAAACCCTAGTCTCTAGTTCATATACATTGGAAAGGCATAACTGAAATACAATAATCTGGAAAATGCAAAGATGTTAACATGAATCATGTGCTCACTAAACCCAGATCAGGTGAATCTGGTCAGTCGTAAGTTGGTGGATTGGTTGCGTTATGCCAGTATGCAGCAGGGAGCCTCCATGTCTTCTGGGGGATTTTTCAGTGGACCGAGAACACGTCAGGTGGGGCGTGATGCTTTTCTGTATTCATCAGCACCTTCACCATCATTCAGTCGGGCCAGGTGCAATGATACTGTTAAGTGATCTCAATGAACTGCTCATCATGAACTTGTCAACATCTGTTCATCAGCCTGCTCCGCTGACGGAGGTGGATGGGGTGGTAACAGGTGACTTCTTCACTGTGCTGTGTTTGGGTCAGAGCTACACCGAGGACCAGTGGATGAATATGTACACTTTCTCTATGATCAAGAGTTGGCTGCTCACCTACGACACGGACGGGACCACAAACACAGAATCAGGTAGCCCAAACAGAGACATTGCTGCAGTTGGTTTGCTTTATGATCGGTGTTATTTTAGTATCACTTATTATATTACTTGCTAATATTTTGGACTAGCTTTTATTTCTATATTTATTAGTTTTCATATTAATTTCAGTAATTTGGTTAGGTGGGTTAACTTTTTTTATATTCACATTTTATTTCAATAGTTTCTGTTTTATTTCAGCTTTTTTCAATGACTAGAAAACATCTGTAACAATAAGAACGCTGTGTACAAACTGTCCCATGTGAAGTATATACTTCATTCAATTAAAATGAAATAACTTGGGATTTTCATCTTCGCTAGCTCTGCTAATAAAAGTGCAGGGCATTCATTCACAGCACCAAGGTAAGATGCAAGCCAAAAGTCTGATATGATCAATCTAGAGCCAGTGTGCTTTTCTGTCCTGCGCAATCAGACACTCTCTTTACTCAATGACACTGATCTGTGATTTATAATTAATCCAATTGATTTTGAGTCTAATGGGTATGTTTGGAATTAATTACTAGCATGATACTTACTCTATACTGCGGTGAATAAACTGTATAAAGCCTACTATTTTAATTAAATGGCACATGAGACACAGTATACAGAGATGTCACATATGACCTTACCATGTTTGCTTTTGTGTGACATCCAGTTAACCTCTGAAAAATAAATTCACTGCTTTTGAATTGTGTGCTGTGTGTATACTGCACATTTTGGAAATGTAGGAAGCCATGTGTGTACTCAGAAATTGTTATTAGTTTGCACACTGTTGTTCCAAACATAGCCTACATGTCCCGTCACATGCTCAGCTCTGCAACGGCATTGGATCGTGCCACATAACGTGATTGTTCAAATCCTGCTCTGGGTGTTCGTGTGGTGTACTGTGTTATAATGTGCTGTGCTCTTGGTGCAGATGATCGCTCGGAGGTAGACAGTTCAGTCATGTCCATGGTGTCAGCCACATCCTCTTCTAGCAGACTACTTCCTCCCAAGGAGAGACTCCGAGAGAAGGCTTTTGAGTACTGTCAGCGTCTCATTGAACAGAGTGACAGAAGTGAGTAGATCATAGGTTAACCATCAGAGAATGATTATTACACTCTGTTGGAGAGTGTGTTGGTTTATTTCTTTCTTATTTTTTCATATGTAGAAGCCCTGAAGAAGACCGATACAGAGCTGCAGAAAGCAGTAAGCACCACATACATTATTTTTCTGAAGTTTCATGTGTTTAATTTCATTGTTTGTTTGTTTTTTGTTAGTCTTTTCTGCATTTATTTGATCAAAAATACAGTAAAATGGTAATGTGAAATATTTTTACAAGATAGTTGAAGAACTATTGAAATATGGGATAATAAAGAAGAATTTTCAGCATCGTTACTCAAGTTTTCAGTGTCACATGATCATGAGGTTCAGAAATCATTCTAATATGCAGACTGGCTACTCAAATTATAATTTTTTTATTATTATCAGTGTGAAAAACATTGAATTGTATTGTGATGTTTTTGTGGAAAGATTATTTCAGGATTCTTTGATGAATAGAAACGTAAAAAGAAATGGCATTTATGTGAAATATGAATCTTTTGTAACATTATAACTATGGATCTTTTTTTGATCCATACAGTGAAATCTGACTGAAAAAAAATGGTGGTGTGTTAAATCAAGCATAATTCACATAGATTTTTTTTTCACTTTAACCTTGACATGATTAAAAAAAGAAAAAAAAACTAGAGTAGATATAATAAAATTTAAAGGAACACACAGAATTTAGTGCCTTAATTTAGTTTTTTTTAAATCAAAATTATTTTAAGATGTTTCAAGTCATGTAAACAAAGCCTAAAATGAATGTTTATTTTTTAACCCTTGACATAAATTAGGTTTTATAATATAATGTGTAATGATTACTTCAGTATTAATCCAAAATAGAATAGCATTTTTCACTGTGTTATTGATGAATCGTGTCATGATTAAGTTAAACGGCATATAGATGGTGACTCTGTGTATCTGTTTTACAGTGTATTTCTGAGTCAGTGTCAATAATGGACATCATCTGTGGAGAGGACCCCTCCTACGTGTACCGTGCCTTCCCCTGCATCAAAGCCCTGTATGGCAGATTGAATGGAGATCTCGCCTATACTCGAGCCCTGCTGCCTATCGCTCAGTTCTACCTCAACCACAGTGAGTGACGTGACCCGTGTCCCTAGCACTTACAGCAGCGCGTGACTCTGTTACAGTGTGACGTATATCCACATGCTCTAATATCAGGTGAGATTGCCGCGGTGGACTCGGAGGCCGTGTTCTGCCAACTCTTCAGTCACTGTCCCGCCGAGCAGTTCAACGAGCCCATGCTTGCCTTCGAGTTTGTCCAATTCTGTCTTCTCAATGCTAGCGTGCTGCAGGACAGAGTGGCCAACTACAGACCAAGCTTCCCAAACCTCCTGAAGGTGGGCTCATATTTTTAAAGGAATGTAGCAAAAATTATCAAAACAGATTAGGAAAAATTTAAGCTTCCTCCTGTGAAAGGGTCCATTATGTGTTGTCCTCTCAAATACAAATGAAAATACACAGGACTCTACGTTGTTTTAATTGATTTAATTGTGGATTAGTTCATGCACCTATGTAGATGTAAATGGATAGACTAGAGTCGTGTGAATCGCTTGTGGATTATTGTAATGTTTTTATCAGCTGTTTGGACACAAGTAAGCCAGTAATAAGTAAAATTGGCCACAAACATCTAGTTCACAAAGACTTTCAGGGAAAAACTTTCAGCTAATTGCATTTTGGCTGATCTGTTCTTTAAATTTTTTTTCCCCTCCAGTTCTTGGCATGGAACAGTTCAGGATTGATTGCAGAGTTTGTGGAGCTGCTCCCGTCACTGATAGCTTCAGATACAGCCATCGAGTTACTGCATACTATCCTTGATCTGCCCTGCTTAGCAGCAGCCCTGGACCTCCAGCAGAGGTACGTGACTTTACAGACTACTGATCAGCACGTCAACTAGAGTTGAATGTGATGTAAATTAGAGATGCCTTGCTGTTGCAGATCAGCATGCTATCAGGCTTCAGACCGTACCGCATGGGACCAGCAGGGGGCGAAGGTGGCTGCTTGTCTGGATGCCTTCCGCCAGCCATCCTATAGAGGACTCTTCCTCTACATCCTCAGACCTGAGGCTGGGACTGGAGACACAATAGACAGGTCTCACCTGCCATATTACTTATAGAATATAATCTAGGACGAATTTAGGAATTCAGTTATGCAGAATTTAAAGTGCCCTTATTATGCTATTTTAAAGGTTGCTAATACTGCTTTATGAGTCTCTTAAAACAGGTTTACATGTATGCAAGATCAGAAAACAATTTAGTTTTCTTCAAAAGTAGATTTATTTTACCCCATTCCTAAATTATTTGTAAACGACTCGTGTGAAGCAGTTCGAAGAATCAGTCTGTCTAAACCCCGCCTCTCCGTGAGCCCTCACTGCTGTGATTGGTCAGAGGCGCAGTCCTTCATGATTGGTCTTCCGCTACAGCGTGTGTCAGAAAACGAAACACCCATTACCATAACTAAATGACAGCGCAGGATACAGCGTCTTCTTGACATGATGTAATTCACATGGAAATTGTACTGTTTGTGGGCGGGCAACGTAGAACGTGAGCGGACATTATGCAAATATGTTACATAGTGATGTGGATCCGTAACAGAAAAAGATTAGAATTTCTGACGACTCGTGTAGGCGAATGTGAGTCGACTCTTTTTTTAATAGACAAAAACTTTCAGCGTCACAACCTTTCAGATAGTTTGTTCACATACAGCTACATGACACACTGCATGAAAGATCATATTTGAAAAAGCATAATAGGGGCACTTTAAGGAAGAATTATTGCAGTAACATATTGATAATTGCAAGTTTGGAGTCAGTAGACTGCTTTCTATTTGAATATGTAAAAATGTAATTAATTTATGTGGTGTTGTAACAGTGTAACATGATCCTTCAGAAATCATTCTGATATGCTGATTTGCATATACATAAACATATACATTTTTATCAGTGTTGAAAGCAGTTATTGCTGCTTCATTTTTGAGGAAATCGTGATATTTTTTTAAGGATTGTTTGATGAATATAAAGTTCAGAAGAAGAGCATTTATTTGAGATGGAAATCTTTATTAACAATAGAAGTGTTTTTACTGTCAGTTTTGGTCATGGCTTTCTGACCCCAAACCTTTAAATAGTAGTGTATATTTAATTAAGTATGCCCTGATGGTTATACAGTAACTCGTGGACCTGTAACCGTGTAATTTCCCCCCTACAGCACAAAAATGGCTTGCCACTATTCAAAACACCTGATTATTGGATAAGAATTAAGTGTGTGTGTGTGTGTGTGTGTGTTAAATGCCAGCTTACTGTAAACCTCTGAGTGTGATTGCCTCATAGGCTAAAAATGCTTCATGAGATTTTGGCTGACATGGCGGAGAGTCCACGGGTCGTTCGGTGTGCTCAGGTCGTTCCTGTGCTTCTGCATGTGTACTTCAACACGGTCACTCAAGTGAGTCCCATGAAAAGTCAGGCCATTTAATAGCTCACACCAGTACAAAAAAAAATTTAAGTACACTCACATTAGCCACATGTCCCAAGGTCTGAATTAGGTCATCTCTTTCAGTGTTTTTATTGCGTTTCATAGAAAGCTGATGAGAAAATGATGAACCAGCTGTTGCTAGTGCTGCTGGAGAGAAGCAGTCTGCTCTACAACATCAAGACATTTAACGTTGAAGTCCAGAAGTGAGGCACTCTTTATTTCAATACTCTTTATTGACTCATTTGTGTAAAAGATTGGGCAGTGCCTATTTATTATCTGAAATTTTACTGTAATTCATGAGATTATAATTCAGTAATTCCATGATTTAGATATACGTTTCAGACATGTTTTAAATTCTGCCAGTGTAAATGATTTTTACTGTGATTATTTATGACTGTAGGGTGTTCAGCACCCACCTGCAGGCCTTGTGCAAACTCCACCCGCCGCTGATTGTGGATCAGTACAGGGAGATCCTGGAATTCGCAAGCTCCCCTGCCAACATTTACAGTAAAGAAGACTTCTACACACATGTGGTGAGCAGCGGAAGTGAACCGTGACTGAAAGCATCGTCATGCTGTGCTGTGTTGTGACTGTGTTAAACGTTTAAACGCAGGTGTGGGTGATTGGCGAGTATCTCTCCGTGTCCTACGACCCTCGCTGCACGGTGGAACTGATCACATCTTTTTTTGAGAGTTTGGAGGCGGTGCTGTTTGAGATCACACAGGTGCGACAGTCAGCCAGCCCTCCGAGCTTCTCCCCGCGCCTCATTACAGTGCTCATGACCACCCTGGCCAAACTGGCCACACGCAGTCAGGATCTCATTCCCAGGTACACCAGCCTTCTACAACACTGTAGTTTCTTCATAACAAATTATATTATATGTGACCCTGGAGCACAAAACCAGTCATGAGTAGCACATGTACACTGTGTGCACAATTATTAGGCAAGTGAGTATTTTGAGCATAACATTATTTTATCCATAATTTCCAACTCCAAGCTGTATAAACTTGAATGCTTATTGGATTTAATGCATATCAGGTGATGTGTATTTGTGTAACGAGGGAGGGTGTGGCCTAAGGAGATCAAAGTGTGCATTATTATTAGGCAGATTCTTCTCTTCAGGAAAAATGGGCCAAATAAGAGATTTAACTGACTCTGAAAAGTCAAAAATTGTAAAAAGCTTTTCACAGGGATGCAACACTCTAAGATATTTGGGCGTGATCACACAACCATCAAACATTTTGTAGCAAATAGTCAACAGGGTCGCAAGAAACATGTCGAGAAGAAAAGACGCGAATTAACCGAAGATTTGAGAAGAATCAAACATGAAGCTACCAGGAACCCATTATCCTCCAGTGCTGCCATGTTCCACAACTGCAACCTACCTGGAGTGTCAAGAAGTACGAGGTGTTCAGTTCTCAGAGACATGGCCAAGGTAAGAAAGGCTGGAACCTGATCACCTCTGAACAAGACTCATACGTTGAAACGTCAAGAGTGGGCCAAGAAATATCTGAAGACACATTTCTCAAAGGTTTTGTAAACTGATGAGATGAGAGTGACTCTTGACGGACCAGATGGATGGGCCCAGTAACAGACACAGAGCTCCACCTCGACTCAAGGTGGATATTATTAAAGATGAGCTAGTTGGACCTTTTTTGAGTTGAAAATAGACTCAAAATCAACTCTCAGACCTACTGCCAATTTTTAGAAAACCCTTTCTTTAAGCTGTGGTACAGGAAAAAGTCTGCATCTTTCAAGAAGACTTTGATTTTTATGCAAGACAACGCTCCATCACATGCATCAAAGCACTCCACTGCGTGGCTGGCCAGTAAAGGCCTAAAAGATGAAAAACTAATGACATGGCCCCCTTCTTCACCTGACTTAAAACCTGTTGAGAACTTTTGGGCCCTTCACTTACAGTGAAGGTAAACAGTACACCCCTCTGAACAGTGTCTGGGAGGCTGTGGTTGCGGCTGCACAAAAAGTTAATTTCGAGCATTCCTCTGTGAATGGAAGGCTTGTGACTGTTATCGGAAAGAAGGGTGGCTATATTGGTCACTGAGGTTTTCTTTTTGCAATTTCAGAAACGTTTATTTGTCATTTTTGAGTTTGTTTATTATTCTCACTTTAACAGGTGAAATGTCATTTAATTACATAATAATTCTGCAGACTAATTGTTGCCTAATACTGGCGTACATGTAGATATTCTCACTTTTATTACTTAAATGTTCAGGTTTGAGGTTTTGTTAACATTTTGGATTGACCAAGAGCACTGTAAATGTACAATAACGAAATTTATCCTCAAAAATACAACTTGCCTAATAATTGTTCACACAGTGTATAATTGTAGCAATAGCCAAAAATGCATTGTATGGGTCAAAATTATATATTTTTCTTTTATGCCAAAAATCATTAGGATATTAAGTAAAGATATTTAAAAATTTCCTACCATAAACATATCTAAACTTCACTTTTGATTAGTAACATGCATTGCTAAGAACTTAATTTTGGACTAATTTAAAGGTGATTTTCTCAATATTTAGATGTTTTTGCACCCACAGATTCCAGATTTTCATAGTCATATCTCAGCCAAATGTTGTCCTATCCTAACCATTCATCAATAGAAAGCT
>JAUMHR010000045.1:8825549-8835994 GCA_032361145.1 Enteromius fasciolatus
AAAGTGGTTACTTATCATAATGTTAAAAACATGTATATTATTTAGAAAAGCAATTACAATAAAGAGTTACATTAATTTAATGAAGTAATTGAAATAATTACACCACTAATTACATTTTAAATAATGTAACTTGTAATCTGTTACCTATTATATTTCCAAAGTAACCTTCCCAACACTGTTATTATTGTTTTATTTTTGTCATCCCAATTGAAGTGTACTGCATGATCAGTGTGGTCTCAGACCTTTGGACCTATATTTATAAAGATATAGCCAGATATTGTAAACAGTTTTCCCAACTCAAACTAATAAAGGATTACCAGTAAATCCTGTATCAACTAATAGCTCTATATCCTGTATGCATTTTCATATATTTGTCACAGAGTGTCGCTTTGCCTGTCTAAGATGCGGACGTTTGCCCGTAGCGCTCCTGTAATCGTATGCTACAGTGAGGAGGACACCGAGGAGATCATTACACGAGCTCATGAACTTATTAATTTGCTCAAGTTACCAAATGTGGCTCAGTTTGTTCTGGCCCCTTCAGCCGGAGGAGACGGCCCCCGCTGGCACCGAGACACCAACGCCTCGCTTCCTCAGGGCATGAGAGCAGTCAGCAGACTCCTCCATAGACATTCCAGCTTCCTGCCCACGTAAGCCAGTTCTAGGAAACTGTTTTCAAGATATCTGTGCTGAATACCAAGAGAGGGTTTGTGAAGGACACAAAGGGAGAGGCAGTGAAAGGGAGCCAAGCGCTGCACTTCAGCATGGTTTTCACTTCTGCTTGTCAGTCACACGTATATCAAAAACAAACAAAGGGAATATGATTCATTCAATGATTTATTGAAATCTTTGTTAGAGACACATGTCTATAAATTAACACATTCTATGTGTTTTTGTTTTTCTGCCACTTATGATTGTGTCAGAATACAGTTTAGATTGAGGTTTTGTCCTGCTGATTAAAAGTCTATGAAACTAATGGTACAAAAGCATTCACCGTAGAAATGACTCGATACAAATGTCTCAGGTGCTTACTGTCATATAAATGCAACATTATGACAAACTGAGTAAAACCCTGTAATACATTCAAAGTCACAGTGCTTCAAAACATACTCTTTCATATCTGAGCTTCTTGGCTGAATGTGTCAATAGGTAAAAACAGATCTTTCAGTTGCAAAAATTTCATCAAGGTTTACATTTTCATTAGACCTTGTTACAAGTCTTATTGGGTTTTACTACAAAGATGCCCATAGTTTATCAAGGCTTGTCTCCATGTAAATGGCTCTTTCCTAATAACAATAAAATGACTTTATTTGGTGCTCAAAAACATTAATATGATCAACATCGACAGTTTAATATTTTGATAATACCAGTCGAACGTTTGGAGTAAGAATAAAAAAAAATGTATATATTGTATGAAAAAATAAAAAGAGGGAAAGAAATGAAATTGCTGAAATATGCTAATAATAATATCAAATATTACTAATTGAGCACCAATGATATTTTGAATATTTAGAAGTGGCATCGCACAAATACAATTATTCTAGTAATACTTCATAATAATACAGTTTTTACTGCATTAAAGACATCTTTTGAAAACAAAGTAATTATTCCAAACATTTGACCGGTAGTATAAATCACGTCATCTCCTCCAGCTTTCCATCTAAACATTATCACAACCCCATAGAAATGATCCATTGTGCAATTAAAAATGATTTCTAACACTTTTGCATATACATTACAAGATCGCAGTAGTAAAAATACATTACCAATAAATGTCAATAAATTACTTTCATAAGAACAGTCTGATTATGGGATGTCGTATCAAGGCAGTAGGTAGCTCATTTAAAGGATGTGGAATGTTATTCATGTCTTCTGTGTTATACACATTTTTCCTGTAAACACTGACGGTTGAAACCGGTTAAGACTACATCTGCAAAAATACACTGGCCCGAAGGTGCTGAGTTATCAGGACCGAAATCCTTCTATAGAAAAATACATTTTAGGCCAACAGTACTAAAACATGCCCATCTATGATTAATATAGAGGGATGCAAAGGCAGCTCATGATCAAATACATTGTCTTTTATAGCTCCACAAACCCTGTATGTGTGAACACACTGGAGATGTTCTTCATCTGTCACCTGGATATTTTGATTTGGCCGGTCCCCGTTGCATACAAGTACCTCCAGATGGCGTAATAGTGAATGCCTGCCCCCACAGCCACAAAGACGTGCCAGATGGCATGAGCGAATGGGATGAGGCCATCGCTCTTGAAGAAGACAATTCCCAGGCAGTAGAAGACTCCGCCCACTGACAGCTCTAATATGCCCTCCCTGTTAGGCTGAAATAATACGTTCAGTTTAAACAGGAAACACTGTACAAAAAGACCCTCTATTTGTCTCTCAATTGAGTGCATGTGTAAAAAAAAACTTGAACAATGAATAACTAATACCAACTTTTGCTATGCTTATGCAGGTATTCTTTTAAAAATGAAAATCTAGTTACAATATGTTAAGATCACGAGGATGCCTTTTTTATTTGTCTCCATCCCACATATTCTGATCCAAATGTATGGTGATACAGTACAGTACAGGATGTGTATAGTAGTCAGCATTTGAAGTGGGTCAAAAAAGTTAATCAAAGTTGTCCTAAGACAAAGACGCATTTTGTTTGTAACATTATAAAAGGGTTGACGGTGCCTTGTGCTTCTGCAAGGTGCTTCTTAATACTTTTTTTTAATAATCATTTGTAGTATTGTCAAACAATCACGTAAATAATCGCATCCAAAATATGTTTTTGTTTGCATAATATATTTGCATGCACTGTGTATGTTTATTATGAAAGACACACGCATAAAGTATATATTTAAAAAATGTATTCACATGTAAATATTTATATTCATATAAATTATATAAAAACATTTAATATATAAACGTAACATATTTTAGTTGTATACATGCATGTGTGTATTTTTGTATACATGATAAATACAGTACACACATATATATTATGTGAACAAAAACTTGGGTAATTTTGAACGCAATTAATTGTGATGAGTCATTTGACAGCACTAATCATTTGCTAAATACTGTATATATAATCATGGTAACAGTGTTGAGATTTTAATATCCCCCATTATTTCTACTGATAAGTATACATGTACAGTGCCCTCCACTAATATTGGCACCCTTGGTAAATCTGAGCTTTTTAGCAGCAATCACTCAAGATGGGTTTGGTGAACACGGGAATAAAAAATTCTCCATGTGTACAATGAAATATACTGCTGTGTTTTTGATGTTGTGGGTCTGTATTTCAGCTGGAGGTCCTGGACATCTTGTTTAGACGCATGGCATCATGGATTCTATCAAATACCAACAGATAACAAATCTAAAACTGACTGACTCTGTTAGAAATCTAATAATGGGCCATGGATGGGTCTTCCAGTGCGACAATAATCCAAAACAAACATCAAAATAAACACAAGAATTAGTCACTGAGTTATTGCCTTTGCCATTTTATGAGCTAGGAGAAGAATATTACTTGAGTGGAAATCGACAGTCACATCTAAGGCTTCAATGTGGATGTTTGACCTGGTTTTATATTTGAAATTAGAGAAAATGAAGGGATCTGTCCATAAATTCTATGAGACATGGCCACCTATGATCACATATTTTGACAAAATTAAGACTTGTTTTGCTTTTATTGGTATTTTAACTTTGTTTATTTAGGTGGGAAGGGTTAATGTGGAAAAAAGATCACCTTGATTGTACAAAGTATTTTGTTAAAGTTTGGAAAAAAGCATAAATTTAAATAAATAAACAAACACAAGAATTGGTCACTGAGCACAAAATGAAGCTTTTCCCATGGCTGTCCCAGTCCTCTGACCTGAACCCCCGAGTGAGGTGAACTAAAGAAGAGAACCAACATGGAGCTGGTGATCTAAAGGGTCTGGAGTGATTCTGGATGAAGGAATGGTCTCTTTTCATCAGGTGTTCTCCAAACTCTTCAGGTGTTACAGGAGAAAACTCAGAGGTTATCTTGGGAAAAGGACAATAATTGTGGCCAACTTGTATTGGAGAAAAACATTTATTTAATCATGAGTCTTTTTGCCTATTTTCAATTCTTTTACTTCAATGGTAGGTTAGAGTTTTGTGAATTTTTTGAATGAAAGATTAAAACTTTATTTGCACAGCCACCTTTGCTGAGATTCACCAAGGGTGCCAATATTAGTGGAGGGCACTGTATATAATAACCATATTCCCCTTTCAAAGTAACCATTCCATTAGCCACAAAACTGTAATAATTACTTAATTATGCTTTTAAGAAGTAAACTCTTCATGGTCCGTCTTTTTAACATGTTTTATGTAATGTTTCAATATGTCCACCCTGTTACCATGATTTCATATAAAGTAGTAAACGAGACCATTAAAAAGTATTAAATTCTCTATCTAAAAATAATGTCAACTGTTACATTTCCAAGGGCATAAATATATCCCAACCTATATATTAAAAAACATTAATTTAGCTTAAAATGAAAGAGTCATGTAATTCGTTAATGCTTTGGGTTTGTCTGATAGGCTTTAAATCTTAAAATGAATTGGAAAGACATTTATGAAATAAAGACCTACTTTATTAGTAAAGTATACTTCACGTTAACAACACTAGCTAACGGAAAGGTTTTAAAATATAAATAAGCTGGTTAAGGCATCTCAAAAATCATTACTGTATTTATGAACACATGTATAGGTGTCAGTCACACATACCATTGACAGAAGAACAACTGCAGGAACGGCTCCCATGGCAGTGTAGCACAGCAAGTCCAGTATCTTGTTCCTGAAACATTTTGATGCTGGCTTGGTAATATTCACATTTGCATTATTTGATGCATTCATTATGCAATTGCAAAAAGAATGATTTATTATTAACAACCACATCAGAGTTATTAACAAAGTGGGTGCCTACTTCTCATGAAAGAAGAAGACATATGCAGAGCCAGCGCAAGCCATGATCCACACCAACCAGCGCATGTGCACAGCCCAGGGTCCCAGTTCCCTCAGGTTCAGCCTGAACACAGCACAAACACACCTGTGTCAGTAACACACTCAACCCTGTGAAGCTGTAAAAGGTACATCACACATCGCATGCTCACCAGGGTGCATAAGATGCAGCTATAAAGAAATATATCACCATCCTGTCGCACATGTGGAATCGCTGCTCCACCTTCCTGTTACAGCAAGAAAATGTTAAATGTTATAAAGATCAGTCTCTTTTTCTTATTGTCTACAGTTTGTGCTCAAATCTTTGTCCTTTCTGAGGTACACTTCTGTTTGAGGTATTTGAAAAAGTCTCTTATATGCTCACCATGGGCCTGTTTCATAAAGCAAGTAAGCCAGGCTTATTTCAGTTATTCTGACTTATTTTGGACCAGATCAACTGACAATAAGTCAGGCTAACTGAAATAAACCTGGCTTATTTGGTGAGCTTGTTTTATGAAACATTTACACCCTTAAAAATGAAGGTGCTTCACGATGTGATAGAAGAACCTTTTTTGTCTAAATGGTTCCATGAAGAATTTTTAATAACCTTTCTGTTTCACAAAAGGTTCTCCATGGTGAAAAAAGGTTCTTCCGATTATAAAAAGGTAAGAAAGAGATGGTTTGACTAAATGGTTCTTTTTGGAAGCAAAAAATGGTATCGCTGTGAAGAACCTTTTGAAGCACCTTTATTTTTAAGAGTGTGTTTAATAATAAAGTATAAACAGTAATACTTTTTGATATAATTAAAAATGCGTCGATCCTTCAGAAATCATTGTAATATGCTCTTGTGGCAAGCATGTCGCAACCCTTTACAGATACATTTGAGGCGTGTTTTTGCTCATTGAAACTCTTTTTGTTCTGTTCCTGTGTGTGTCATTTGGAATGGGCAGGGTCACGACTGAATCCCAGACTGATGAATCTGTCATCTGTGAGCATGAACTGACAGGCCCATGTGATACCATCTGTCAATATGAGTTCATGTGTAACTGCCTGGGTGTCCTGCTCTGATGAAGATCCAAAGTTCATTCATAATGTTTCCACTAAACCTGCATTTGCAGCCGACACTTCCTCTTAGCACAGAATATGCAAATATACCAGAGCCTAAAACAACATTTTACATTATATTGCGCCATGAGAAGTTCGTACAATATTCCAATAAATTTGCAATGGCGCTTCTAATGTAGCATGAAACTGCTTTTTGTTTGGGAAGAGTCATCAAAAGCTATGATTATAAAATAATCAGACATCTCTACGCCTGCAGATGACATATGACTACTCTTTGTTTTCTGTAAATTCAGGGCTTGGCAGTCAACATGTCGGGTGGAAATATTTGATTTCAGATGGCGTCTGTAGTCATGCGTTGGCAATTGCATAGATTCTTCTGAATTATTTTTAAATATTATGGAAGACGGGAAACATGCCCAATTAACTGAGGAAATCTGTTTGTTTCACATCTTAAAGCACCTCATAATGAGTGTATAGGTGTATATCTTAGGCACTGCAGAAGATCTTTCATTTTTGTTTTCAATGAAAAAAAATCTTTTTTTTTTTTCACCTGAGATGACTTTTCTTCCAGGACACCGTATGGAACATAGTGGACATGATGAACAGCGCAGACAGACCTGTCCCATACATCCATGCAGAGATGGTCTCCCACTGGTCATCAGAGAGGAAGTACAACACTGAGCTGGCCAGGATACTGGGAATAATCCAGAACTGAACAGAAGACAATATCAATGTGTATCTTTTTATTACTATTGTGTGTGTGTGTGTGTGTGTGTGTGTGTGTTACAGCAGTGTTGAAGTCAAGACCAGCTCATTTGGGTTTGAGTGAAGAATGAGACCAGAGTAATGTTGAGTTTGAACCAAAAACAAGTCCACATGCTCCCGAGTATATCACATGACCAGGAAGTGGAAAATGTGGTCTTCACTCAATATTTTAGAAATATATATATTTTCATGGTCGTAGTCTTTATGTGAACTCATAAGCATGTGGTTGCAGTTTTGTGGATTTTATTTCATTGCTTCTATCGTCCTCATTTGTAAGTTGCTTTGAATAAAAGCGTCTGTACATGTGTTCTGTTCACACCAAGCACAATAACGATAAAGATATAGTTCTAATGATCATTCTCAATGTTAAAGAATAGCCGCGTCCACACCACAACTATAACGATAGAGGACAGAGAAACGATATAGTTGGAATCATTTTCAGAATCAGAATTTTTCCAGCTGATGAATGATAGAAAAATTGACAGCCAATCAGAATCAATCCTGCTATCACACGCATGAGAATTTAAAGCGGCAGACGTGCTTGAGCTTATAATAAACAGATGATATCTTTCGCTGGTGTGGACGCAAATATAGATATTGTTATCTTTATAGTTATTGTGCTTGGTGTGAACGGGCCTTAAGACCAAGATCAGGACAGTATGGTCTTGGACTCAGACCTGAGACCAAGACCATAAAAAATGGTCTTAGGCTCAAAGACAGAGACCAAGACTGTGATCTTGGATTCAAGATTAAAACCCATTCTTCATGTTCTTGGACTCAGATTTGATATTGGACAGGACCCTATTTTCATAGTTTTCACTTTGCCATGGACTCAGGAGCATGTAGACCAAGGGTCATCAAACTCAGTCTTGGAGGGCCGGTGTCCTGCAGAGTTTAAAACAGCAAAACTCTGCAGGACACCGGCCCTCCAGGACTGAATTTAATGACCCCTGATGTAGACTAAGTTCAAAAGCAAGACGATGAAAATGTGAGCTTGGTCTTGGTCCTACTGTGAACTCAATAACAAGACAATATGGTCTTAAACTCAAATTGAAATTATGGTTTCATTATATATGTACAGTTTGCTATTTGGATTACTGTAATTACAGTACATTGGAAACATGACAACTTCTAATATTTATAGCCAGACCGCCCTTGCTTCCATCTGTCACTATTTGTGTCTGCTCAAATCTTCTTAACATATCCCACAAGCCCTACACTGATTTTCTGCAGAAGCCTACTTTATGGGTAATAACCAAACCAGCAATTCTAGGCATTTACAGCATTTTGACAGAAGAATATTACCAAAAAACAATTTTCAAGACTTTGATTTGTAGACATCAGAAAAGTAGATTCTTAAGCGTATGCTCCACAGCAAAACGACAGTGCACTGGTGCAAAGAGGATTTGGTGTATGGTCAAAGTCTCATGCTGAAGCTCGTGAACTGGCCGTGCCAGATGTGCGGCTCTGAGAGGCGGGGATTAGAGAGCAGGATGTTATCCAAACAACATCACAGAGCAAGGCCATATCCAACATGCTCAGAAAAAAAACACATGTACATAAACCAAGATCAGAGGCAAGGGTGAAAAAAAGAGAACCGAGTGAAGTAAATGACGGCATGAAAAAGACTTGACTGTGACCTATTGATTTTTGTCCCTGTGTATCCATTAAATATAATTGTGTTTGTTGAGCAGTATTACATCACACAATCTCTGTGTTCTTTTTGCCATTTTGGTGATCCTTCTCTGTCACAAGACAATGGCATCAAAGCATCCCCTCTTGAAAACACCCTCTCCTCTCCACCAGAGGTCTTTATTCTAAATATTGACCAACCCGTCCAGTTTGTGATCTCATCCACTGTTACGAAGCACTTTATTTACGATGAAGCTTCTCCAACACGTTGCTTTGACCTGCTCTGAGCTCAGTGTGAGATGAGAAGTAGATTTTTCTACTTACTCCATGAGTGGCACAGTTGGCTGCATGCTCATACTCGGTTGGCTGGTATCTCTTGTTAGATGGGACTCGGTTGTTCATAAACCTAAAAAATATATATATTTTGGTGAATTTTGTATTTATATTTAATATAAATGTCTTTACAATCTCTTTAATGCATGAACCAATTTCATGCGTCTTTGATAAACAGAGGTATCACTCACCTTCAAAAATATTAAAAACCTTACTGACCCCAAACTTCACGGCACAGAAACAGTAGGACAGTGTTACAGGTTGAAGTCCTTTTCATTTCAGAGGTTAATTAAGACTAAATGAAACACATTAAGAATCAAGAGCACATCATGTTCAGGTTCAAGGGCATTAGGTAACCCTCCTCAAGGATTTAATATGAATTCGGATCACATTTTTAGAATTTTCTTGTATTGCACATGTTGCCTAGCATCTGTAACTACCTAACGACGAAGCTAATCCTGTTTGGAATTAGGTCTTTTATGCCACTTACATTGAGCCGCTGATGTACTGAGCGATGATGTCATAGTCTCCATGCCAACCTGAGGCTTGGGATTTTCTTTTTTATTTCCCCCCAAACACTCTTTATCTGTGTGATTTAATTAATGTGCATGAGGACACAGAGAAGTGGGCTAGACTGCTAACCAGAATAAAAGAGTGAGCCCTGGAAACCATCTTACTCTGCTTCTCGATCTCGATATAACGTATTTCTCGCAGTAAACAGATTAATTGTCTTCATTTGTAGTCTCGTCAAAGATAATTCAAAGATAATGTTTTTTTTGTAATTTCATAACATTTTTTGTTGTCCTCATATCTATTTTAATGTAAAAGATTTGCTGGAGGATGGGTTTTTTATTATTAAGCGATTCATATTCTTTAAAAAAAAAAAGAGTGTGATCCAGGTGTGATAGGAGATGCATTCACAATAACACATTCAATTATAATGCCCGAATGCACCAGAGCTGCTAGTTCATGCAGAATGTGCCTTTAAGCAACATAGTTATTGGGTATATATAGTGTCTCTTTCCATATCACAATATTTGTAGTATATGCAGGGAAATATTTACTTAGAGCACTACAGGGCATTCTATTAAATACTATGGATTAGTTCATTAAATGAATGTTTGGCACCGGTTGTCTCTGCTTGACCCTTTGTAAAATTAATTACATTTAAGTGATCCCATTTGGGGCTAAACTGGGAAAAACTAGTTCATTGACAACACAGAAAGTCTAAGATTCATAACTGGAAAAATAAAGGTATTTCAGATTCTCAGACGTTTGCGATCCAACACATCTGTGCCTGCGTCTGTCTGAGAATGTGATAATGCCACACTTGTGAGGATAAGGGACTGTAAGACTCGTCAGCGGCTCTTTAGCGAAAACATTCAGAGATTTGGATGTTTACACTTCACAGAGCCTCTACAGCAACATGATACACAGTGCTGGTCTTGGGTTTCAGCCAAAAATGATTCAGCTAAGATGTCTACTCATGCATAATGTGGCCCTACGTACTAGTCATGACATCAAACATTGCATTCCTGCATTTAAAGGCCGAAACTCAAGTTCTTCTTTTTCCAAACCGCACAGCAAGTGCATTTTGTTGCATAATGATCTTTCAATATCAAATGAAAATATAAAATATAGATGTTTGCAACATCTATCAAGTCGTTATAAAGTTGCT
>JAUMHR010000045.1:8847619-8861948 GCA_032361145.1 Enteromius fasciolatus
GCACCAGTTTGGGGTTTGATACCTTTTTTAATGTAATTTATTCCAAGCAGAATTTTCAGCCTCATTACTCTGGTCTTTAGTGTCACATGATCCTTCAGAAATCATGTTAATATGCTACTCAAGAAACATTTATATGTATCCTTATTGTTATCAATATTAAAAACATATAATATAAAAATATTTGTGTGGAAACTTCTTCTTTTGGTGAATAGTTCAAAAGAACAGCATTTATTTAGAAATAATCCTTGATTAATAAAAGAAGTATTTTGTTTTGTTTGGTAGTGCTTGCATATCGACCTTCAAGCTTTAAAGTGCTGAATAAGAGACCAAGGCTTTTAGTTATTTGTATCGTTCCTGAAAAGTAAAATTTTTTTGAAACCCTCCTTTCTTGCCATTATTTAGGGTACTGTAATCCGAGTGTTCTCCATTCCAGAAGGCCAAAAGCTCTTTGAGTTTCGGAGGGGAGTAAAGAGGTACTAAACTAGATTGCTGTTTTGAAACAAAGCACCAAGAATTATAATAAGCGCACAGAGTGAAAACAATGCATTTTCTTTAATTATCCTTCGACAGATGTGTGAGCATCTGTTCCCTCGCCTTCAGCATGGAAGGACTCTATCTGTCTGCTTCAAGCAACACGGAGACGGTTCATATTTTTAAGCTGGAGACCCAGAGAGAGAAGTCAGTGTAATGATGCCCACTGAAATTTCAGATTTTCCATTTTTATTGCATAAAATCTTGTTTTAAAGCCTCCTTCTTATAACAGATCTGCACTAAACATAGGCATAGATTTCTTTTAACTTTTTTATATTGCGATAAACTTGTTCTTTTTTTTATCTTAGGCCTCAAGAGGAGCCCACTACTTGGACTGGATACTTTGGGAAAGTACTGATGGCCTCCACAACATATCTGCCTGCACACGTAACAGAGATGTTCACTCAGGGAAGGGCATTTGCAACAGTCAGGCTGCCCTTTTCAGGTCATAAGAACATCTGCGCTCTGGCCATGTGAGAAAACCATTCAAGCTAGAGACTGTAGCTGCTGTCAGCATAGGTGCGTGTCTCATTACCTTGCTTGTGATTGGTTTCTAGAATCCAGAAGATCCCACGCCTGCTGGTGGCTGCAGCAGATGGCTATCTTTACCTGTACAATCTGGACCCACAGGAAGGGGGGGAGTGCACACTAATGAAGCAGCATAAGTAAGATTCAATGTTACCAAAGCTAAAACAATCTGTCAAACTCTATATACACTATCATAAAAGTTTGGGGTTGTTAAGTTTCTGAAAAAATCTCTTGCGCTCGTTTATTTGATCAGATGTACATAAAAAGAGTGTTATTGTGAATTACAATTTAAAATGACCTTTATATTTGAATATAACAGTTAAAACAGTTTATTCCTGTGAAAAATCAATTTAGGATGCTTCGGAAATTGTATAATATGCTGATTTGGTAACATTTGGAAACATTTCTTATCAATGTTGAAAACAGTTGTGCAACAGTTGTCCATTTTGTGGAAATTAGCATTTTATTCAAGATTCTTTGATTAATAGAAAGTTTAAAAGAAAAAAATCTTAGTGAACCCCCAAATTCTGGACTGTAACGTGTATATACATACACTTATAATATTTTTGTTGGTTATTGAGTATCCTGTACAATTTTTCGGTGAACCTAAAGCAGGACTAACGGTTTGATGCAGATCCAGTTTTGTTGGCGCTCTAGCAGTTATTACACAGAACTGTGTGCATCTTGCAGAAGAACATTGTAGACAGAGCAGCTTCTCTCTGTGTATGACAGATCACGCAGATACCGGGACACTCTGCAGTGGTACCTACCCGAACCAGTCTAAATATAAACAGTTATTATAGGTGTAGCTTAGTAATTCAGGACAAGCCAAAATAGATTCACAGTGCACTCGCTTATTATATAAATGTTGCAAATCTTGAACATCAAAAAATTTACCGGCTGCAGCTTGAAAGGAATAGTTCGCCCAACAATGAAAATTCTGTCATCATTTGCTCACCCTTGAGTAGTTCCAAACTGGTATGAATTTCTTGGAAGATATTTTGGGTCACCACTGACTGCCATAGTAGGGGGAAAAATACTATGGAAGTCAGTAATGACCCAAAACAGTCTGGGATTATGTATTATATATATTGTGATATTATGTATATAACTAACTAGTTAGTTTTTTGTTGTTTTTTACTGTTTTGCATTTATAATTTTAGGATTGCATTAAATCATATTTTTTCTGTCTTTAAAAATAGTTTTATATTGACACTGATTTCATGCGTTTCGTCCTTTAGGTTAGATGGGAGTGCAGAGCCAGCGAATGAAATTCTTGAGCAAACAGCCCACGACCGGCCACTTGTGGCACAGACCTACAGTGCAGCTGTTGCCAAAGGTAAGAAGCTTTCACTTTTATTTAAAGAGTGAATGAATGAAAACGTTAAAATGGCCTTGTATGGTTTTCAACGGCTCAGGTTACACTGAGGATCAGGGGGCGGTAGGGGGTGCTGGAGTGGAGGATGACATGAACACCCTGCACCTGGACGAAGAGAACGAGCAGCCTCCGTTAATCCTGGAAACGGACTGAGCCTTGGGCGGAAGATGGAGCTGACTGAGTGACATTGCAGAGGGGGATTTCCTCCTCTGGTGCTGCTATGGACATGTGTGACCTGATAGTGAAAGGGATTAAAAGAGAGATCGTTTTAAAGCAAGCCTAGCTGTAGCCTTATTCTGTCTGTTGTTGCGTATAAATGTTTCCCATCCCCCACCCCTGTGGCTTTATAAAACCTGGTGATTTTTTTTTCTTTGCTTTCCTTTTTTTAATGCCCAGTTATGTCCTTAATCAGACCAAAATATGAAATCCAAGCTGCAGGCGTCAAGTTTCTTAGCTTTGCATGTACATGTGCCAAGATTAGAAATGTTAGAAAAACTTTGCTTTCATGTGGATGGTTCTGATGTGTTTGCTGGCCATTTCTCCTGTTGAACTTTAACAAACACTTTGCGTGTTTGTGCATTTGTGTCTTTTTTTCAATTGCGATTGAAAGCGAACTGGCTCGCGCCGCCTGCTGCGTCACCACACAACTGTGCCGTGTCCGCCTTGTTGAAATCCTTTACCATCGACATCTGTGGCTGTGCAATGGCACCAAGATGTGAATATTGTCCTGTAATAACAATGTATATGACGTGTTAAAATCACAGCCTGGTTGAACAGTGTTTTTAACAGGCTGAGAGGGTTGTTTTTAGTTTAATCTTGAAGTACTGCATCTGTACGCACACACGCTTTACAATACTCTCTTTTAATTAATCCCATGCCACGATATGGGTAAACGGGCAACGTGGAGATCAAAACTTTCTTTTTGGCGTTATAGTACCCTCAGTGTCTTTATATGACCTGATTTATTTGAAGAATTTTTATTATTTTAAGTTACAAACACTTCAGTAACCTCTGTAGTAGAACTGATGACTGACGAAGGCATTTCATGTGTTGATTTGAGAGGGAACTAGCCTGTGATGAACATGGTTTCAAGAGGCTGTTAGCCATCAACTTGTTTGTAGGACATTTTGTTTTGTACGTAATGAAAGAATGAATGAAAAAAGTAAGTGGAAGTCATGCCCTGTCTCTTTAATTTGTTTTCAATACCAGCAGCTGATGATTGCTCATGAGCCTCATTTTGGAGGCCTTGTCCTTCGCAAAGAACGAAAAACAGAAAATATTTTACTAAAGCTTCAATCTTTAGCAAAAGGTTGCAGCATTTAGCTTACAAATGAGGGTATGTTCTCTCAGACTTCCCTGTGGACTGCAGTCTGAACAAACAGGTCACATGGTCTGGCAGTTAAACCGGACCCGGTCAAAATGTTCGATTTAATATCAAGGGTTCTTTTGAAAAATGAGATGACCCAGGTTTATGAATGTGATTACCAAACATTCACAAAACACAATGTTAGCCAGTGTGTCCAAATAAGCACACAGGGCAGACAAGCAATGTAGGTGTTTGGAGATAATGTACTTCCTGAATACTTGGAGCTCTAATGGATCTTGAGATCATTTTTATGCATGATTGTCTCTTGAGCATGTTTTGATGTTGCATATCAACAAATGTCAACGTCTGTAAAAAAAAAAAATCGACTTATGTTCTCATCAGCCAATGAGACCTGACCCCAACCCAAGGCCACTTTAATCTGTTTTCTAATGATTTTTGTATAAAATGTCAATTGTTCCATATAAAGATTAAATAAATCCTCTGTTGAAAACATTTTAGCATCTTATTAGCTTGTTTTCCCCATTCTATTCTTGGTGTACTGATCTTTTATGTTCATTATACATCTCATAAGTAAATTACATATAATTGCATTAAAAATATTGAGGTAACACAGGAAGCATTCAGCATTTTAAACCTTAGCAAGCAATCGTGTGTACTTTATTAGTCTCAGTTGCAGTTTATTACAAATCCAATGCAATGGTACCTGCACTAATTAAAGAAAAGCAATCTATGACCAGCACATAAACGTTTTTGGTTCATCTAGAACCATTTTTCTAAATTTCATCAGTATAAAAACCATTAAAAATATTAATCGAAACTTGATCTTGGAAAAAAGTAGACAGCTGCATTTAAAAAAAATATATGAAAAGGCAAGCAATATGAACCTATGTCTCTAGACAATCTTGAGGTCCTTCATTGCAGATTCAAGGGTCTGAAACGAAATTAGCAAAATAATTATAATCATCTTTTTGCATTGACTACTGCAAAATATTGAAACGCACAAAAGTTTAACAAGTACCTTCACATCCCAAATAGCCATGCCTCCATCCATACCAGTGGTGCAGAATTTGGCACACTGTGCTTTTCCTCCATTAAGAATTGAGATTTGGCTAAGAAGTGGTTAAAAAGATTTCATTAACAGATCATAATGTCTGTTGTTGCATATTAATGTTTCTCGAGTATTTTCAGCACCACTAGTGGCAGCTATTTCACCAATAAAATGCAGAATGTGCTTGAAACTTGTTTTTTAAGTCACAGTGGATTAGAAATGACAAACTTTCAACTAAAAGGAACGAGGCTAAAAGTCTGTACCTGATGCTGTTCTTGTGCACAGACTGCAGGACAACTTCTTTGCTGTCGGCAGAGGCTTTCTTATCCAGGTTCTGGAAGCGTTCTCTGGCTGTCATGCCCTTCTGAGCACTCTGTTTGGGCACATCGAGTTTCCCTCCAAAAGACAAGGCTGCTTTGTTCGAATCATAGACAAACAACACAGGGTAACAATCATGGCCCTGAAAAAAAGATGCGAAAATGAGGGGATAGTCTAAACAGATGACTTTGGCATAAACATCTGAAGATACTTACAGCTGCTACTATGCTGTTCTCAGTAATGAAAGTCACACACAGAAGAGGCAAGGTTTCTGAAGTCAGACTGGTGCAGCTGGCGAGATGAAAGGAAATGATTTGCTAAATATGCTTTTTAGGCAAGTTTTTGCAGGGCCAGATATGAAAGGCAATACTCACACAGCAGTCTTTCCTCCCTCAGCCACTGCCACGGTGCTGTCATGGCTGGCCCAGGCCACACGGTTCCCACTGTCCGAGAAACAGACACCATGTACCCAACCTGAAGTTCCAGTAGATTCGAACATGATCTCTCCAAAGGGCATTTTAGAGCCCCACGGTGTTGGTGCAGGCTTCTCTTCTACTTCCTTTATGTAAGCAGAAAAGATCCTGGATGGGGAACAAACAAATGGGATGTACAGCAGCCATATTCATAATAAGCATAATAATGCAGATGAGATTTAACCAAACCTGCATTTGAAGTCACATGATCCAGCTGCCAAAAGAATGTTATTGGGATGCCAGTCCAAACAAAGGATGGTGGAGCGGATGGGCTTCTTAATGTGCTTGCACACCCACCTAACATAATGACACACAACTTTAAGCATCTTAGAAACACCCAATAAATATGATACGTCTGTATTATTGCCATTAACTAGTGCCTGCTGAAATGATCAAATCTAGCTCATACTACAAATTGGTAGGCCTATTTTTGGTCCTCCGATTGAGCGTTACTGCTGGTAAGCTGGGATTTTTCACTAGTATTTCTCTGTAGGTTACATTGTTCCACCAGTCACTGAATAATTCATTTATATAACCACTGGATACATCTCAATTAGCAGATTGCATGTTTGTTTATTCAGGATTTAAACTTTTGCTGAATTCAGAACAGCGTACTATCATATTTACTACTTTTACCACATCTTTCCAAAGCAGTTGTAGGTTTTGAGTCCCTTTCAATGATTATTAAAAATAATAGGAGTGCTGGTATGTGGTTCTGAATACAGTGCATTGTGAGTCATTTTAAATATAGCCTAAATTTAAATAATAATAATCATTATTGTTATTATTTAGGAGCTAGGAGTAGGTACTAAACTCATTAATTCAACTGAATCATTCAGAAGCTCTGACTGATGAAACAAATGAGTGAGTCATAGAATCAAATTAAACCGATTCCTTTAAAGCATCATTTAGCAACGCCACTGCCACCAACGTGTTTATCGGCAAATCCCGCTCTGCCTTTCTTTGTCTGTTCTCCCTCCGCCAATAAAATAACCTAGTTCCTGTGACTTGTGTCTAAAAAGCTATTAATTATTAATCTAGTATTTACAGTATTAAAGCAATATCACATTCGCGCTGTTTGCCTTGCGAGATTATGAATGTCTGCGACAGGAATTCACATTAACCCCTATATTTAGTTGAACGGTCCCTCGATATCACATCCTAAGTTAATGTGTAGCGTGTAACCCGTCTATGGTGTAGGTCCAGCATTGTAGCAGTGGAAACGGCTAAACGTGACCAATCAAGCGACGACTACGAGGTTGGTGAGTACCAGCATCCTCTGCTGTGCATTTCTAGTACAAGCACTTATTTAAACCGGGTCATTTAAAAATAAAAGAGGGCCCATCTGCCACCTAACATGAGTAGATTAACATGTTTGCCAGAAAAGGCTCACTATCCATCCATTTCCCCTGTCTGATGATACTCACCAGTCATTATCCTGCTCAAAATAGCAGACTGAGATCAGACGTGAGCCACTGCCCACGGCAAACTTGTTTTCTTTAGGAGACCATTTCACACAGCGGGCGGCACGGTTGATCCTGAGAATGACCAGGGTGGGCTTCCATGCATCTCCCTTTAGGGTCCAGACGTATGCATTACGGTCAGTGCCGCAGGTCACAATACGATTGCTCTCTGGGGCCCAGTCAATGCCTGGGGGATGAGGAAATGGCTTGGGTGAGATGGCCTTGGTAATATTAATGCTGTGTAGGTCAGATCAACCTTCTTGACTTACCAGTAACCTGGCCATTGTGCTCCTTCAGCACATGGATTTTGTTCCAGTTGCTTCCGTCCTTCTTGTAGATATGAACGTCATGGTTATTAGGACACAGTGCAATTTCTAAAGAAAACAGGAAACCAGTGTATAAAATATTCAACACAAGCGTATAACAAAAATACTTTGGCTTGATGGACTGGAGAACTGTGTAAATATTTTATTAGCAAGTACTTGTTCACTCAGGGTTTATTAGTGCCCCTTCATATGGCCTCCCTAGCTCAAATGACAAATAATATCCCTATATAACTGTGTGGATTGTTGAGGAGAGGTTGGATTTATGATGTCGGATAGATTTAGTCTGGGGTAGAAAAACATTCCCATAGATTAGTATTGAAATGGACCCCACTTTGCTCTTTTGGAGCAATGATGAAGTACCCAAAACACCCTGGCAACCACCTGCAACAGTATTACTGCATGCTAAGAAGGTATTTGAGACCATCAAATGTGTGATGTCAAAGAAAATTTCAGAGGAAGTTAAATTAATTATTGAATGCATATAATGCATATAATTTGGTAGAGAATGTAAAGCGTTTATTTTATTGGTTCAGAGAAATGTAATTTGTAAAGTGTTTGTAAAACTTCATTTTTTAGCTTAATTAGAAGCTCCAGAATAACATTGTGCAGTAGTGAACACAATACATTAATACATTTATTTTAAAGTGCAATCTATACAGATATCAGGCAAAAGTATAATTTAAGCTCTGTAAAAATTTACTTGCATTTTACAACATTTTACTGTGTTCTTGTGTGTCCCGTCGGGTAATCAAAAGTTTTACATATAAACTTCCAGTCTATACAGGAACAAGAACACTTGGGCCTAGTGTGTCACATAAGTAGTCAAGTGCAAAGGCCACAAGTATGGGTATTGTGAACAGGCTAGTGCTGGATTCTGGCAGATCCTCTATTTCCTGCTACAGCAGATGTGCTCCCACATTTTTCATAGGTGAGCTAGAAAACCTTCACGTTATTAACAGCAGCAGTTAAACCTAAAAGTCATTCTCAGCCGTCTCGTTTCCCCGCTGTTGCTCTGCGGTCTACTGAAGACGTACGGCATCAGCAACAAAGCACCATTCATGGTAAAACAGGAAGTCTGGGGGGAATTCGTCATTAGTCTGCTTCTCTCATCAGCATGGAAAGAAAAGCAGAGCAGCAGCAGTGAAAAGACACAACTTTGACTTTATATTTTTGCTCTTTTAAGATGGTTTTTCAACTCCTAAATAAAACTTAGCTTTGATTTTGGCGAGCACTTCACTTTGATGAGGACCGATTCTAACGGTCATTATAAAGCACTTAAAAACAAGTGTGACAAGCATGTTCGTGTATGTTTTTGTACTTTTCTAGAAGAAAATGCAGTTTTTTCATGCAGAACAATATAGACATTGAGTAAGGACCCTGATGGGCTCTCAAGGGCCACATGGGGGTCCACAGGACAACATAACTAAATGTTCAAAAAGTCACGTAAAATGGGTAAAAAGACATCTCCGTAAGGAAATGTCTCATCAGACTCTCTTCAGAAGAATCCTCAAAAGACACATTTGATTCATGATCAGATGAGCTCTGGAAACAGAATCATTTGTGTGTTCAGCAGTGATGCTCCCACATGATTACACGGTTCAGATGCTGAAGGATATCTTTAGCCCCAGATACTGGGAACTGCTCCAAAGACGTAAGATATGCTGCGAGTGTGAGAACTTACGAGTTCGGTCCTTGTTCCAGGCATGGCAGCTGATAGGTTCAAGAAGAAAACTGTGGTAGGACATGGCTGCTTTTTCCTGCGAATTAAATTTGAAGTAATTTTGAGACGAAATGGTAAAGATGATGTTTTATCAAACTGCTGCAAAATGACAGCTTGTTCACTTCCGTAGACAAGCTAGTAAAATGGAGAAGTTCAGAACTTCCTATTAAAATTCTTTCCGGGTTTTTGACTTGATCTCAGTCATACTTGAAACGGTTTTGCATTTGTAACAGCAAGGACGTATTTTTTTCCCCACAATGTTTGTAGCAAATTAAAACCAGACCATAAAGGAATGTTGACAAAGCCAGATGCTCCACTTACAAAAAAACACCTCTACTATCTGTCATAGTTTCCGCTTGAAACATAACGGTTTTCTCTGCTGAGGGAGTTTGCATCAACAAGTTTGAAATGTGAGGTAGACCTCTCACTAAAGCTAAAAAGGCACAGAAATACTGAAACATGTTTTCTAGATGTTAGTTAGATTCTGCATGTTAGTGCATGTTAGTGAGGCACAAACACCAGCATTACGAAACTAGACTGCTTCACATCTGCAAAAAAAAACCAGATAAACCAAACCATGTTTTTCTACTCACCCAAGAAACCGTAAAAAACAGATGTGGGGGGGATTGACGAAGTCTGCAACAGAAGCCTGAGTTCGTGGACTCTGAGCAGTCAACACAAACGCTGGCTTTGCTCTGAATGAACTAAAGTATTTCCTTAGTCGTTTTTCTCTCCAAATATGCTCTACTTCCCCTTCCCTGTTAGAAACATATAACCACTTCCTTGTGTGGGCGGCTGTCTGCTGGTGAGGAGGGCTTGCAGTTCAACTCCCCTTCACATTCTCTACGCGTGCATGTTTTTAAACCCTTCGTCTGCAAAGCCGATTCATGGTCACTTGTTGTCTTTATGTGCACTGTAATAATTTACAGGAACCGTTGCATAACAGAAAACCGTATAACCCAAACTTGGGTTGCAATCTGAGAACGGTGTATATCTAGTCCCATTTGAAAGCCTAGCTGTTTCCTGTTAGCATGAAAACCATTGACAAAGGCAAATCAAACACAAAAACACAACATGTTGTGTAGTATACGTCATTTATTTCTAGCAGACCATTTACATAAAATTCTCCTTTTAATTTAACTCCTTTCCGGTTCCCCAGGAGACCCAGAACATTTTGATCAACCATCACACACTGCTGGGGTGCCAGCTTTGGCATAGAGTTTTTTTTTTCTTAAAAAAACAAACAAAGAAAACAAAGATCCTAACCCCTTTTTTCATTAGTGTTTTTCCATTTTTAAGAGTGTCATACATCAGTTCACACCACTGCTCAGTGCTTTTTTTTTTTATTTACTTAAAAACTTTCAGAAGTGTTATCGGAAATCTCCTTGTTAGTCTTCAAGCTGCATTGCTTGTGCTGTGTCATGCTAGTTCGTGTAAGTTTTACATGATCCGCAGGCCTTGGATTGAAGACTCTAAGGTCTGTGGAAAGAATTAAGTAAACATGGTCATTATTCTAGTTAACCGAGGGATAAAACAGAAGCAGGTTACTGGCATGAAATTAAAAATATTAAATACAAACCTTGAAATCCCATATGGTCATTGCTCCGTCAATTCCTGTAGTGCAGAATTTGCGACAATCTCTTTTGTCTCCTTCATATATAGACACTTGGCTACAAAGTTAAAGAAAGAAAAATCATAAATGGTTGAGCACAGTTTTAATAATTATGATAAATTGGTATGCAGATTAGGGGTCAGTAATAATAATTTCTGCCTTACGTGATGCTGTTCTGATGCAGGGTTTCTAGGGTGCTATTGCGGTCCTCAGTGGTGGCCCTCTTGTCCATATTGCGAAAGCGCTCCATGGCAGAAATGTTGCGCTGGATGCTCTGCTTTGGAATGTCCAGCTTGGATATGAAGGTCAAGTTTCCACCATCGTCAAAACTGAACAGCATAGGGCAGCAATCGTGACCCTGATGAAAAAAAACAACAACAAAAACATTAGTCCTGAAATAAAAAATAAAAATCGCCTCTAAAAGCGCAGCACAACAAATATATTCGAACCAAAAAGTAAAGGCTCTTACTGCTGCCACAATGTTGTTCTCAGAAACAAAGGACACACTCAGAAGAGCAAGGAATTCGGTCTTCAACTGGCTTGGCCTGCAAAACAGTGCGATATTTGTCATAAACAAGGATGATGTATTGAATCATGAAAGCATTTTTTTTTTCAAATACTCACGTCGAGCTTATTGTGGGGTCCACTACAGTGACAGTGCTGTCATGGCTGACCCAAGCCAGTCTGTTTCCACTGGCTGAGAAACAGACGCTGTGAACCCAACCTCCACTTCCTGCCCCGCCAAACTCCGCCATCACCTGCCCAAAGGGCATCTTGGACCCCCATGGGGTTGGAGCTGGTTTCTCATCCACCTCCTTGATGTACGCAGAAAATACCCTGAGAAACAAGCATGCAAATAAGATTCAGAGCACTTACAAAAAGTTCGTTTTTAACATGGACGGCCAACAAGACCGCAGACTCACCTGCATTTGAAGTCACATGACCCAGCTGCCAGAAGCACATTATTTGGATGCCAGTCTAAACTGAGTACAGTTGAACGGATGGGCTTCTTGATGTGTTTACTAACCCACCTAAAAACGAATTATATATAGAGTCAAAAGACCTGAAAAAGAAATCAGTATAGCCCGACGTATCAGCCGTGACCTACCAATCATTTTCAGACTCAAAGTAGCAAACGGATATGAGTCGCGCTCCACTCCCCACTGCAAACTTGTTCTCCAGCGGAGACCATTTGACAAATGTGGCAGCACGGTTGATCCTGAGAATAACAAGGGTGGGTTTCCACATGCCGTCCTTTTGACTCCATACATAAGCATTACGATCAGCTCCACAGGTTACAATGCGATCGCTTTTAGGAGCCCAATCAATGCCTAGAAAAACAACAACAAACAAGGGTCAACAAGCCATTTCAACATTGATTGTGAAGCATTCCAGTTCCAGAAATCCAGTTCACCTGTGATGTGGCCATTGTGTTCTTTTAATTCGTGAGCTTTCACCCACTGATTTCCACTTTTCTTGTATATATGGACTTCGTGGTTGTTTGGACTGATAGCAATTTCTGCAATTGAAAAACAACACGTGAAATGAGACTTTGGTTCAGAAATGATAAAAGCATGGTGAATAAATGAAAAGTCTTACGGGTCCTGTCCCGGTTCCACGCATGGCATGTAATGGGTTCCAACAAAAACTGGTTGAGTGACATCGTCTTCAAATAACGTGCACCTCTGCCTGAAAAGAAACACAATGTTTTATTAATATGCCACCAGTAATGTTAGAACTTTGATTATAGCGATTGGTTAAGTGGTTTAGATATGTACATTTGTATTCATGGTTTATCCAAGGCAACTTCAAAATTAGGAATTTAGTACAACGCTGCAACAAGTTTTCCAGTTGCCAAGACAAATACATGTATGGTTTCTCTCACCAGTGTGATTGTGCATTAGTGATCACAAACACTAGGAGGACATACAGGCTCATCCAGTCCGGTTTAGATTGGTGATAAGCAAAGCTCATTGTTTTAGATTTTTTTTTTAACAAATTTATTTGTAAAGAGCACATAGGAGCTAACTAAACAAATACAGTCTTAACGCACATTTATTACGCGCTTATTTTGTGTTTAATTAACCAAAAAAATAAATCAAACTCGCAATCGTGGATAAAAAAACCCATATCTATTTAATTGCTTCATTGGTGTCAGGAAACGATGAAAACCCAGCCCTGACAAACTGGCAAGCCGGGTCTAAATCACATCCATCAGTGTTATATCCCCGACTAACGTTAAATCTGCACTGTTTTCGCCCGTAACGAACGCAAAAAGGGCCTGTTCGACCGGTAAAACCAGATGACGGCTGTCAGTTCCCGGGTTTAGGGCGTGGGTGAGGCAGATCATCAATACCTGATGCCATAGGCTTCTGTTCGCGAGCTGCCTGCCAGCTACATTAGCCGAGAGCTAACGCGAAAAACTAATTACACGGCAGTAAGAATTACGCAGAAAGCCGGAAAAAAAGAGTTCGTGTTTAAAGATAAAGGTCTGTAGTACATTATACGACCGTGAACGCCGTTATAAGGCGAGTGAAGTTACAGAAATGTTCGCGGTCTGTAAGATTTGAGTAAGGAAGGCCTTGCTCAAGATGCCGGCTAAGTCCGCTCCCTGCCGTCGGGAAAAGGCATGACACGGGCCTCATTTACCTGAACCGATACTCCGCTTCGTGAGGAAATGTTCGCAAAGATGTTGGCTCTCGGGTGTTCAGCTGGTGGACGGACTTGAATTCGCGGACTCTGGACAGTCGACACGAATTCACTCCGACTGCTCTCTTCTCGCTCCTTGATTTGGGCCTGTCAAGGAATCCAGGAAATGGCACGCAGCTCAGCGCGCATGCGTACGCACGGCTAACGGTGGGCGTGTCTCTCACAGCGCAAGTCATTCAGGAGACAAAAGTGAGGGCTGGCACTGTCTGAGCAGGCCACGGTTCGGAGGACTGTGCAGCTTTTGATCTTAGGCGTGATAAGAAGGATTTATCATTTTATTATATTATAACCCAAAATTATGTCATTATTTACACACCCTCATGTTGACCGAACATGTAAGACCTTCTTTCATCTTCAGAAATCCGAGAGTCTTACAGGTTTTTGGAATAGCATAATGGTGAGTAAGCAAATGTTGGGCAAAATTTTAATTATTACATGCCTATAGGCTACAGTGCCAGTGCCAATCAGTAGCTAAATTACATTTTTAAATAAATTAATACTATTATTCTGCATCAAAATGATAAAAAGGGAAAGTAGAGACGTTACAAACAATTTATATTTCAAATAAATATGAAGCAGCACGAATCAGCATGTTAGAATGGTTTCTGAAGGACCATGTGGTGGAAGGAGTAATGATGCTAAAAGTTCAGCTTTGACATCACATTTTTGATCAAATAAATGCAGCTCTGATAAGCATAAGGGATTTTGGGGGTGGCGATCTTGCCGACCCTAAACCTCAAAATGTCTAAATTAAATCTGTTCATTAAAATTTGTTCAATTCAATTTTCAAATTAAGATTCTGTATCCTGTTTGCTACCTCAATGAGCTGTCCGTTTCTCATTTCCTCCTTCCCGTAAGTCACAAACAAGAAAAACAGAGGATGTACTTTTCACTTT
>JAUMHR010000045.1:8862048-8873586 GCA_032361145.1 Enteromius fasciolatus
TTCACTTTTAACATTTCTCCACAACTGAGGCTGACATATACCTACACATTAAGTTTATTTTGACACTCAGTGTTGTCCACCAGCTCTTCCTCAACAAGCGTCCTGCAGGTTTAGAGGCTTCTAACCCACTGCACACATCCTTGATTTCAGTTCATACAATGCGCATACTCAACATTTCAAACTCAAGCCAAAGTTGATTTAAAAAATAAAAATTCTGATGAGCTTCGATCTGCTCATACAGTTTCTTGAAAGTCACCATTGTTCTTGGTGCCACTGTCCTGCTGCATCTCCATTTTCTTTAAGTCGGACTCCATTTTCTTCTTAAGGCCCCGATATACTCTAAACTAGTTCTTTTTTGTTTGAGGGCAAAAAGAAGTTTGAAACGGCTGAGTGACGGTATACTGCTTTCGAAAATTCTGACACCCCAACGCTGCTGGAAGCGGGGTGTAGATTAATGTAAATGGCCCGACGCTCGCACATAGCCTACGTTTGATTAAAAACAAAGACTTATTTATTGTGTACCTGTTTTTTCAAGTCGCTTTGAAAAAAGAACAACAAAGACAGCAGCAGCAGTATGGTGTGATATTTATCTGCTTGCTACCTTTTCTTTCATTCTTTTCATGGCTTTAAAACTTGCATATGATGTTTCTCTATGTCGCTTTTAACTCTGGGTCGTTCACACAAGCTTCGTGGTAATCTCTTTGTAGGAATTAATTGCTGAAGTCTCTCCGCGAGCGATCGTCCAAGTCTGGATATATCTCTGTGGCAGCTCAGCTATATATATGTATATATATAGTTTCAAAACACACCCAACGATTGCATTATCAAATCGCACCAATGGTAGCTCAAAGGTGTTTAGGAGCCGATTCGATCTGCCAAAATGAACTGAAAATAAACTTTGTTTCGGTCTCATTTTGTTCAGAACGATGTCATTTCAGTTCGTTCTTCAATTTTGTTTAAACTATTTCGGGGCCTTTAGTCCTCAGAGCTACAGCATGACCTCTCATCACCTCTTCCTCCAGGCTATAGCTTAGAGGAACTCTATTGTACTCTGATGTTTCTTCCTTTTCCAGTTTTGGGTAAAAACAGTTTACGCTGATGTTGAAAAACATCTATTCTGAGATAAACTCATATAAAAACTCATACTATCAGCAAAAAAAGCTTTGTGAATTAAGTATTTCTTCATGTCATTACATTGTTTAGAGCATGTAAGAAAAAACTGGAAAAATAAAATATAATTATATTTAAAAATGATCTTTTATTCATATTTAATTTTATTAAATATTAAAATGACATGATTAGACATCAAAATGGCAAAGACAATGTGATTAAATTTTTTTTTAAATCACCAATCAGTTTTTAGGTTTCCGTTTTTTTGCCAGACTTTGTTTAAGGCTGATCCTCAGCTATGTTCTACAATATATAACAAAATTATTTCATATACAGTTTTGTTTTATGCAATATGTGTGGAAAAAACAGTTTTTCTTGTTAAACACAGTGCATCTACACGCTAACTAATTTACATATTAATGTGTCGCTGGGACGGCATGTTAAAAAAAAGATTTGTCATAATGGGAGTAACAATTGGTAAGATTTTCATAATAATATCTAATATTTCCATAAAATGTATTTTCCTATTCAATATAGAAGTTATATTTGGATTGAAATCCCTTTAACATTTTTCTGAGATGTTGCTTAATGGCAAAAAATCTACAAATATTTTGATTTAAATGACATTTAATTACAAAATGTAGTCATATTTTCATAAAGATGTACAATTTTTCACTAAATTAATTTTAGCCATCTTTAAAAACACAAGGTGTGATAATGGCGAAACCTCCAATTATTTTTAAAAAACCCTTGATGTGCTCTGTACAGGACATCAAGGCCTGAAATAAAAGTTTTAATTCCAAACCAGTAATGATTTCTTTACCTGCTGAAGCTTCTCTAGATCCTTCTTTACCTTCTGGGTCTTAGCAGTACTTTCATCCTGTTGTAAAATGTTTGCTCTGTACTTTGTCATCCAGGCCATAAAGTGTAATTTAGAGCCAATAAACTGAATCATTTCAAATCATTATTTTAATTTGTCAATCAATAACACGTGTTTGCAGGATTTCACGTAGCCGATGTGTGGGGAATTTACAGACATATTTTAGTAAAATATTTGATTGCTTTCACCTGTTTTTCCTTTTCTGACTTTGCCAGATTCGACTCGCCTCCTTCCAAGTCTCTTCTCAGGTCCATTAGTTTTGAGCACTTCAAGCACTGGCAACATTCTTCTTTAAAGTCTCTTTCATATCTTGGAAATCATGCTGATTTTCTGCTTGATCAGCTGGTTACAGTACTTTTCAGCATCTGCAATCGTATTTAGTTCCTGACAATGTAAAAATATAGTTCATTTTCATTCAAAATGAAAACCACATTCAGACACACAGTCATGTACATACAGTTGCTGAGGCCAGGGCTGAATCACCGGTTTCTTTGATCTCCTCTACCATTTTTCTTGATTTCTCCAGAACAGCTTACCTCTTTTTTTTTGGCCTACCTTTTAGCTATGTGGGGCAAAATTGTAACCTGAAAATAAAACACTGCAGGATACAAAGGAATAGAAAATATATAATATAATAAAATACAGATTAAAAAGAATGACTTCAGAAGTACTAATTTTAGCTTCAGGAATCTTCTCACATTTCACTGAATAGCAGTGAAGCCATTTCTGAAACTGAGAGTTTAGATTAAAAAAGTGTAAGTGTACCCTATGCTTTTCATGTGCTGTTTCTGTCTTGTTATTTTTGCATGCCGTATGAAAAAGAGCTTCCGTTTTACACAAACAACTTATGCTTACTTAACTGGAAAAGCCTTTCGGCAAATGCAGATTCCCTCTAGGACGCTCTTACATACCAGTTGCCAGGTGCAGGATTAGAAATGCGTCACGAACACCTGGTAAACATAAGAGCGAATACTGTATATTGAAAAAATAACAATCTATGCTGCTTGATGGAAGTGCATTGGTTAACATATCGGTATCTATGTGTTATATTCAGAAAATATGACTATAAATAATAAGTAAATAATTATAAATAATTAACCTGATTTTTATAGCATGTTTTGTTTACAAAAAGCTTTATGTAAAATAAAAATAAGAGAGCACTAAATAAAAAATTCACTGCAAAAATCTGTTAGTGATGCTAAATTTCTCGAAATCTGCTCTAAAACTAGTGTACATCTTGACCTGAAGTTTACTGAACTTTAAGCACATTTTCATTTTTGGGTAAAATACAAACCACATCTACATGACCCGATTGTTTGAACTCGTTTGGCACAGTGCAGTGCACAGAAGGGTCATCGGTTTACACAGCTGTTCCTGTTGGGTCCAAAGGAAATTTCCACTTGTAAACGTAGTATGTTTTTTGAGGAAGTCCAGGAATTTTGTTATATTTATAGGTGATTAATACCCTATAGAAATCTGAGATGGTCTGGAAGAGCCCCTTTCTTTCTTTTTTGTGCCTATAGTGGTGCTTCCTCTGCTTTGAAGAGCTGAGCCAAGAGAGCCATGGAGGGCTGCAACAGGCCCACCACTGTTTCGTTCAGTGGATCTTTGTTTTTACATAGCCATCCTGCTTGTTGTATACCACCTGGAATGTGTTGATATAATCAACATGGGACTTTCTTTGGCTGAGCAACAATATTTCTTTCTCAAATGTAGACGTACAGTTTCAGCATAATGTATCCGTATCTTTCTACCATGCTTTTAGATTTAGGAAGTTGCTACGTCATCAGAGTAAATCATCAAAGTTAAGATGAATGTCCTGCGGAGCTGCTTTGAAGGTGGTAAAATGGTGCAGTCAGTCGACTCTCAGATGTCTTCATCAACCAGCTTAGAAGTGAATTCAGATTCATTTCCTTGAGAATAAAAGAGACAAATTGTTTCAGAAGAATTGAGTATGCAGGCAAGCTTTGTACATTGTTTCCTTTGTGGTAGAAGAAGATGGAAAAGTCTTGTTACTGGTGGTTTTGCCATGGTCTTTAGGACGGGAGAATGGACGGGTGTAAACCCTTTGCTTATAGAGCAGGGCACGATGTTCCTCAGAAAGGGGAAACAAAACCGTTTGCTTGCCTTGAAATCTGAAGCTGGCTTCCCTCCAGTGGCTCCGACATTGGCAAAATACTGGGTGACCTTTTTGGTGTTGCTCAGTCTTGCTGGCACCAGTTCCTTCACTAGGAATATGAGATATTTTAAAGCTCATCGCTGTTCTCAACACAGAGCAGTGGTGTTATTTATATCACACAATGGATAAATGAATGTTTCAGAGCTGGTTTCGTAATGGGAATATATTATTAATAAATATGAAACTAGCTTTAATTCATTTGTTAGAATCACTTTCTGCAGTCACAGTCGGGTGAAAGAAACAGAGCATGACCTACATATGACCTACAGATGAGTTGCCCAAAAACCAGCTTTTTTTTTGTTTGTTTGTTTTTACGGTAATCTTATCATTTACATTTGTGCATGTGTGTAAAACGTAAAATCATTTTTGTAAACCATCCTTATTGTTCTCATCACAGCTAGTGACACTGTAGCAGCTTTTGTGTAGGAAGCATTTGTCTACTGATTGTAATGTGGCTATGTTGTGTTCACACAGTGAGCAGTGGTGTAATATTCCACTTCAAGCATGTGCGGACACATTAGGGGATCATTAAGGCTGCTGACTCAAAGCTGTGAGCACACATGCTGCTCCCTGGATTCCTGACAACTGCATGCATAGCTATCAAAACTACAGGCGGTGTATTTTTTCTAAATTGTAAGATTTATTCTAAATTTACCATCTTAATATTGAGATACTGAAAAAATTCACCAAATTATAAAATGTAGCTGTGAAGGCAAAAGGAGTACCAATTTCATCTAACAACCCATATAGCTATCCAGTCATACAGTACACATTTTGTTTTAGTTATTTAAAAAAATAAATAAATACCAAACACGAAACCTTTTTGATTATAGAAGTGGTTTTCCAGTCTGAGTCACATTAACTTAATAATAATTTGAGTTTTCATTCACAAGGTTTACCACTCAACAAACAGGAAATACTGTTTAGTTAATGTTTTGTACTATTTACTATAAATGTATAAACCATAACCAAGAGAACAGGGATGAAACAGCCAATTGCCTTTTATAATGTTCCACCCCATCACATTTCCCCTTGACTTACATGACTCAAGATATGGATTAAAGGCGTTCTTTGTCTCTTTTATACAATGTTTAAAATTTAACTTTCTACTCTCTCTCTCTCTCTATCTAATTTAATTCATAAACTAAATTAATTCACACACACACACACACACACACACATACACATGTTGGTTTTTGTGATTTATGGGGACTCTCCATAGGTGTAATGGTTCTTATACTGTACAAACTGTATGTGGTATTGCCCTACACCTAAACCTACCCCTTACAGGAAACTGTGTGCATTTTTAGATTTTCAAAAAACACAATTTAGTATGTTTTTTAAGCCTTTTGAATTACGGGGACACTGAAAATGTCCTCATAAATCCCCTTCATGTTAATACCTATGTCATACCCATGTCATTATACAAATGTGTGTCCTCATAAACCACATAAACCTGCACACACACACAGGTTCAGTCGGCAAACAATAAAATCATGCACTTATCATAACCATATTATGACCAAGAGGTGGCAGAAGTGAGCTGCATTATCTCAACTGATTGATGTCAATTAGGTGTCCATCCATATTCTATTGGCATTCTTTCATGTTTAAAGTAGTTTACATGTGTGTCCCATTCTAAAACATTCTCACATATATTTGTGAATGAGGATATCCTCAATGACTGTTTCTGTTCTCAGCTCATGTCTGGCATTTAATTACAAGCTCTAGTGTTGCAATTACTTTGTAAAATCCAAAGCAGAAAAATACTACCACAGCTAATACCTAAAGCTCATAATTTGACTGAAATATTTTGTTGTTACTCCATAACCCGTTGATGCAATGCCTTATTAACCCTTTGTTTCAATATATTAGTTTTGATTGGCCAGCAGTAAAATTAGCATTATTTTAGGATTAATATATGTACATGTCATCAGCGGTCTTCAGACATGCCGTTAATTACACGATGTCCTCAATAACAATCATTAGAAAGTTACCATTTATTCAACATTTTCTTTTTTTGGGTTGTACATCATGTACATCATTAAACCACACTGCATCCCACACAATGAACTGATTTAATTAAATGCATAAATATGTATTTGTTCCTGTTTTTAATGAGTCTTCAGATCAAATGCATTTCATTATAATGCCAATAGCACAATGCCTATCTGCTCATTAAAGTGGTGACGGACTGAAAAAGGCCAGTGTGTGGCCTGCCTCCCTCATTAGCCCGCTGTTTATGTGGATTGGCTTTTCTTCTGCACAACACTGTTAAATGGCTCTATTGTTTCCAGTTGCTAAACTCCTCAAATCCAATCCCTTCCCCTATTGCTCAGACTAACCTTGTTTGCTTTTTACCACACGACAATTATCGAGCCACGATTAATGCAATCAGAATAATGCAAATTTAATGTAAATCATCTGCATTCATCCTCCAGTAATTTATTAAAACCCAAAACAACAACCTCTACCAAATGACAACACGTCTCATATTTTTTTCTATAATTTTTTTAATTTGAATTTCTATTCAATTTTACAACATTGTAAAATTTTTCCTAAAGTAATTTAGCTTTGAACAACATCTCAACAATGTCTACGTCACATACAACAAATGCGACCCAATACATTGTATGGATCAAAACTATCAATTTTCTTCTATGCCAAAAATAATTTGTATATTAATTCATGATCCATGAAGATATTTTGTAAATCTCCTACCATAAATATAGGCTATCAAAACATAATTTGATTTGCTAAGAATTTCATTTGGACGACTTTAATGGTTGTTTCTTTTGCAGACTCAGATTCCAGTTTACAAACAGGCTAGTTGTGAGCCAAACAATAGGCTACATCAATGGAAAACTTATTTATTCAGCTATCAGATGATGTATAAATCTCTCTTTTTTTTGTTTTAGAAAAAAAACTTGACTGGTTTTGTTCTCCAGGTTCACAATATGCACTAGAGGGCAGCGGCAGGCGCGCGCGCGCACGCCCAGCCGCGAGTACGTGCACGTACAGCTGTACTAACGTGATGTCAGAGCGCCGTTGAGCTCAAAAAAATGTTAGCCTGTGTTGTTAAGTCTGAAAGCTACAGGGGATTTGCAAGACGGAAATAATACCGTTTTACCGCCTAGAAACACATGCACAGCCTACATATTAGCGTAGCGCGTTTTTATACGTTTTTCTATCCGCTTGCGGCAAGCGTCTTGGGTTTATCCTGAGAGAAAGTTGGTTGGTTATTTTGTGGGAGTGATGTCGAATCCTGGGACTCGAAGGAACGGGTCAAGCATCAAAATCCGACTGACAGGTAAAACATACTAGGTCCTCTATCGTTTTCATTGTACCGTTTGCTGGATTAATTATCGTTTCATACTTCTACTCACGTTATCGTCGCTATGCTTTTGTGGCTAATGTGTGTTTGGAAGGCTAAGCGACTATCCTGCTAGCTTCTGCTGGGGTGAGTTGCAGCAGCCTGGCTCTTCATGCTAAACGCATGCTAACACGACAAGCAGTCTTTCATTTCATCAACATTTCTATAAACGGCTTAATAGTCCGTGGACTTGCTTTATTTTCACTTATGTGAACGTGGTCGGCCGAAAGCGGCTCCCCCTGCACGGTTTGTTAGGTTGGATTAGTCATAAATCAGCTGAGTATTAACCGGATGAAGAGGAGAGGCAGCTGTTTTCTCGGTTCCTCTCATCTGGATGGCTGTGTCTCCGCTATATATCAAGATATGTGTGGCACACTGTTTATCAATGTTTCGTGTTGTGTCTCGCTTAAGCAAGTTTAGATATGCTTACAGTACTCGGTCTTTATATGCTAATGCAGGCTACTCTTTCACAATCCACTGTCGGGGTTTTCAGGGGCAGGATATTTTTCCCTTCTCTTTTGAAATCGCTTCTTACTTGGAAATGCACAGGATATGATTGATGCGTACTGATCTCACTGATAGCATCATAGAAATAGTGACGGTGTCCTGGAGGATGTCTCTCTTCAAACCAAATCTACAGTTGACACATCAGTGTTTTTTGGAGTAGAAAGATGAAAAATGCAACATTACACGGTTATATGCAGCGTTTTATGGTGTTATAGACTAAACGGGGGCAAGGTTAAAGCATTTTTCTGTTTTATTTGTTTGTTTTTTGGTAACACTGAAACAAGGTCCCATTAGTTAATGCATTAATTAACATTGTCTGCAATGGAGTGATACATTTGGCGCAGTATTTATTCATCTTTTTTAACAAACAATGTCATCTCAGGACCATAAATAACATTTAACAGATATAAGTTTTGATTTTAGTAAGGAATTGTTAATTTAGCTATGATTAATAAATGCATTGACAGTATTTCACTTGGTTAGTTAATGGAAACACTGGTTCATGTTAACCATATTTCAGTGTTACTGCTTTTCCTCCCTTTCCACTTAACAGCTGATGTTTGCCACTAGAACAAGTGGCCTGTATGGGCATTTTGTCATTTTAATGTGAGAGAGTTTGACGTTTAGTTGGATGTAATGGGTCTCCCGTGACTCCATTTTTGTGTGGCACAACTATTTTGATGTCAAACTCAACACTGTACTATGCATTGCTTTGATGATTGCAGTGACGACACCATATAAAGACATTTTGTTCCCACACAAACAAGAGAACTCTGAATGAGCCGCTCTTTATTTTACACAGATGTGTTTGTGTCTCACGACATCTCCTCCGTGGCCACTTGAGTTTGTTTGTGGAAGAGCTGTCCACGGCAGAGGTGGAGAGCTGTCGGGCCGCTGACAAACCCAGCGCCTCCAGCTGTGCTGCTTTCCCCCCTGGGCCCATGAGAGGAATTCTAATTGAACAAGGAATGTCTGTCTCATGAAACAATGAGTGTTGAATCTCTTCAGTGGCTGCTTCGCTGTTTAGTCTCGCAGGGCATTTAAGTCCAGAGGATTTGGGTTACCAAAGCTTGCAAGATTTTTATCTGTAAGATAGTTATCAGTAGATGCTGCTTTTAGGGGTTTGGGTGAGAGGATATTATTTTTCAGTGCTATTCTCAGCTTCTTGTTTGCCGGTATGTTTTGAGTTGATTCACATAATGGCTTTCCGATTTCTGTCATTTACTAGAGAGGACGGCAGTGTTTGGCAATCACTGCGTTGAGTCTTATTGACAGCTGCCTAAACATAATAGCCGGTGTGGGAATCGTAAGGAATCGAATGGTTTTGCTTCTGAAGATTGCTTCATATACTCGCCCTCAACTCTTTATTTCTTATGTGGAGCAAAAACGTATTTTGAGAGCTCAAACAAGATCTTTAAAATATCTTCATTCGAGTATTTCTGTAGTTATACACATGTGAGTCAACATTAATTGTCATTTACTCACAATCATTTGGGCAGGTGATCCTTTAGAAATAAATTTTTTGGTTCTGATTTTACTTCCGTCAGTCGTGTTGAACGAGATCATTTCAGCAGAGCATGCGTTTTATGCTGTTAAGGATATTTATTCACATTTTTAATGACTTTTCTCAACCTAGGTATAGTTCAAAATAAGCTATGTACTATTCATTTTGGAATGCTTAAAAAAACAATAACGTGGTCAAATATTAGCACAAATTGATGTATATTTAACTTCATAAGGGCATATGCACAACCAGTCAATGACTGGTCAAGTCTCACGAGCCTTTAGTGCAACATAATAATAACAACTGTTATTGGTTCATGAGGTTCAGTACATTCAGTTCAACACGGCGCACAAGTCAGATCGTTTCAGTATCGGCAAAAGAACCGGTTCTTGTACCCAACCCCACGTGTTAGCCTAAAAACGTGATCTTTTGACAATAACGGTTAAAAATTGTTTGTAGTCAACTTGCATCACCTTTTTGGCACACAGATTCCTGGTATATTTTGCTGTTATGGCATTACGCCATCAGACAAGTGTTGATAATTAACACCTTCACACTATAGTTTCTAGGAGGCTTTGACGTATGCTTTTTGTGACCTTATCAGTGAGGGGTCGTAGTTGACAAGTTATTTTGAGTATGACAATAGAGTGAGCAGATCAAGGCAAGACGACATTAATTGTTAAATTTGATTTTTCTCTAAATTCCTCCTGAATAAAACAAGCAGCCTACGTTTAAGTATTGAGTACAGTCTTATGTATGATGACCTGGAATTTTTTCCCAAATTCATTTGACATGATGTTGTTGAAGTTTTTGATGTTTAATTGGTTTTTAATTGTGTGTGTTTTTTCTGTATCTGTTAATGGTGTCGCTTGCAGTGCTTTTCCCTGCTTTGTTGCTGCTTCTTTCATTCCTTTAGTATGTCCCTTTTACTTTGGGTTCATGTTTCACACAACAGGAAGTAGGATGTGGCTTCTGTGATCATTTCTTTTCCTGATTGAGTGATATTGTGGGGGGTTTTGTGTACAGCCGTTATACGTGTTATGTAGTGCTGATATGTGTTCAGTAATTGATATGTAGAAACAAATCTAATATCTGTTTTTATTTTTGAAACAACAATCATTAGACCACAACAATAAAAACATAGCTTTTAAAATGCTGTCTGAATATTTCTAAATTGATGACATCAGACTTAATTTTACAACCTGATGTCAGATTATTGAGATGATTGACATTTGTGACCTGATTATACCCTTTAGTAATTTCATTAGAGGGGAAGAATTCTGTAAATATTTGTGTCCTCATTGAAGCATGCACCTTTTCGATGTTTTTTGCTCAGAAGTTACTGCCCTCATCATAGTTACAAAGTGATCAGGAAGAAATTCAAGTTTCTTTTTTTTTTCTCATTGTTGTTTCCTCATTACTTGGAAAGGGTCTGCACTGATAATGCCCTGAGAAAGCACTTGACTTCACGTGTTTTCAACTGTGTTTCACCCTGAAGGTATTTTTTGTGGATTAGTTGGGCTGTTTGGTTTTTATTGTTGTGTTAATGAATAAGGCAGTCTGGATACAAGCGTCTAAGAATGCAAAAGATTATCGAGTCCTTCATTTGTATTCTACATCTATTAGAAGGTTGTTTTTTTTGTTGTTGGATTTTTTTCCACTGCTGTAACATTTACAAACACACACACACACACACACACATGGGGATGATAAACTTTAAGGCCATGAGCGTTCAGGCTTCAAAACGTTTGCTTGTTACTGTGAAACAGCTGTGTTTAACTTGTGGTGTTAGTGAGACTCTGTTGTATACCTCCAAAACCTGTAGAGCCACTAGGTGATTTGGCAAAGCTGTTTCTTAAAGCCTCTATAGACTAAATGATATGTTGATGCTTTCACAATTAGCATTTCTTTAACTAGACTCCAGGTGTGCTTTTCAATCCAATCAAAATACATAGTGTTGAATAAGTACTCATTATCAACGGCTT
>JAUMHR010000045.1:8886246-8899174 GCA_032361145.1 Enteromius fasciolatus
CGTGGTTTGGACGTATTTTGCGAAGGATTGGTACTTTGGCGACATCGGATGCCGCGTTCTGTTCAGCTTGGATTTGGTCACCATGCACGCCAGCATCTTCATCCTGACCATCATGAGCACGGAGCGCTATCTGGCTGTGGTGAACCCGCTGGACACCTTCGGTCGGTCCCGGCGCTACAGGCGCGCGGTTTCCTGCCTCGTGTGGCTCTTCTCCTTCATACTGGCTCTGCCGACCATGATCATGATTGACCTCAAGAAAGACGTGCACAATGGAGTAGAGAAGCGCATGTGCCATCCGACGTGGCAGATGACCGCGTACAGAGTATATCTGACCATCCTGTTCAACACTAGCATCTTGGCTCCTGGATTAATCATTGGATATCTGTACCTGAAATTAGCCCGGACCTACTGGCTATCGCAAACGTCTGTATTCCCATCCAGAGAAATAAAGAAGTGTCCTAAACAGAAGGTGTTATATATGATCTTCAGCATAGTTCTGACTTATTGGGCTTGTTTCTTACCCTTCTGGTTGTGGCAGTTGCTCAGTATCTATTATTACGCGCACGGAGGGCTCTCGAGTAGGACGCTGGTGTACGTTAACTTCGTTGTAACCTGTCTGGCGTATAGTAACAGTTGTATCAACCCCTTTTTGTACACTTTATTAACAAAGAATTATCAGGAATATGTGAGGGACAGACACAAAACCAGCACAGAGTATAAGAAGAGGTTCAGACTGTCGTCTCAAAGGTCCGTGTCTTCTGGGAGTCAACATGTCTGTAATACTTTGTCTAACACGCACCGGACTGACAGAATTCTGGATGCTTGCAGCAAACTTTAATATTGTTGCTTAAACGTGCCAGTTGTGGAATTTAATTAACTTAATAATTACATAAAAAAATGTATTTCTTGTATGTATAGTTTCCAGTCGTTCTACAATCATCGTTTGTTCTAGGTTTGCAGAATATTCCCCAAAAGTAATTATTAGGTAATAATGAAGGTTATTTTTTGATTGTCTCAAAATAAGTTATTTTATAGGCTAGTTATTAAAATAAAACCTAAAATAAATAACCATTAGGGCACATAATACTTTGAGGTTGTCACAACAAAAACTGAAACAATATTTTATTGTAAGTAAAAAGTAAATCTAAAAATATACCAACTGTAATGTTCTGTGTCGGTTGGGGTGTTTCATTAAATCTGCATTAGAGATTTGCTTGATATAGGCTATTATATGATAATCTTTGACATACACAAATTCTGAATGTTAATATTTTTTTTTTTGGGTATCTATAGAGATGATCTACATTGCCGACCAAATATGTGACCCTGGAGCACAAAACCAGTCATAAGTAGCACGGGTATATTTGTAGCAACCAAAAATTCATTTTATGGGTCCAAATATTGATTTGTCGTTTCTGTTTTTTCATGATATTAAGTAAATATAATGTTGAGGAAAGATATTTTGTAAATTTTAATTAGTAATATGCATTGCCAAAGACATTTTTGACAACTTAAAAGGCGATTCTCTCAATATTTAGATGTTTAGACGCCTCAGATTCCAGATATTCAAATAGTTGTATCTCAGCTAAATATTGTCCTGTCCTTGCAAACCATATGTCAATGAAGAGCTTATTTATTCAGAGTAATTTTGGCAGGATTCTGAATCTAGGGACTATGTTGTTTGTTTCATTGTTAGATTAAAATGTGAAAAATGTGTGCAATCATAAATAAAGAGATAAATGTGCAGCATCTAAGTAAATAATGTATTTGAATTGATCGTTCATTTCTCTTCATTATTTTTGTATTATATTTACATATGCTTTGTTATACTGTAGCCTATATAAAAATGAGAACAATATGCTTTGTTATATACTGTTTATAATCTTAGTTTACACAATAAATATGCTGTTCTCGAGTACTTTGTATTGCTTATAAGCTATTCGAAAAGCTATCTGTAGTTGCGATTTGCATTCTATTTAGATAAGAGAAAGCAGGTGTGGTTTAAATGCCTGGATCACATCCATATATACTTAGTGTTTTGTTTTAATAAAATAGCTTGTTTTTTTACAAAAAAAAAAAAAAGTTTCCTCTTGTTTTTCTCCTGGTTTGGGAAAATAAACTTGGCGACATGGTCTAGAATTTCCATAGCAGTAAATGAAGTATTGTATTCATGGGCTGACTGCAGAGTATAGCTTTGCTTAAGTGCTGAGCATTGAGCCGTGAAATCACTTTCAGCAACACCACCAAACAAACGCAGTGCCACTTCAGGCTGTTTTCCATAAACACGTTTGGGACATTGTTAAGCATTCAATAGTGTCTTGGACACTCAATGGACTTTACTATTTTTGAATTATCTTAATGGTCCAGTGGTCCCGAAGCCAAATACTTTGTCTAGATATTGTTTACATATTAAAGAATTGAAGCCATCTCTTTGGCTACTATCATCCTGGTCGATGCTTTTTGGACTTCTTCTTGACTTGCCTTTAGTAGTGCAATGGAGTAATAAAAGTCTTGGCTATACTTTTCAACAATTTGTATGTCATACCAAGCAATATATTTCCCACAGAAATACTTTTGGTTACATCTGAGGCAAAAGGGTAACTTGACAGCAAAAGTATTTTACGCATTGTATAACACATTTTCATAAAACAATGACCCTTTTTATGAAATGGAGACCTCTGTAAATAATTTGAAAAAATCTGTAATGCTGATATGTCATGTCATTTCAATTTCAAAATAATAATAAATGACATATACAGAAAATTGCATCTGTTGATGGATATATATATCCATATACATATATATATATTATTCATTTCAAAACTTTTTAAAAAGGTGTTGCAATCCCATGTAATATCACTAAAGTGAGCCAGACTTAAAAATGTTTTCTGTTTACAAATGTTAACACTTTTGAATCATTGCACAACAGCAATTTTCTGTAATAATCTGATTTATTGTGACTTAGCTCAGAAATCTCTTTTAAACAGCAAAACCTTGGTGGTTTTCTCTTTCTGTATTCCAAGTAAACATTCACAAACTCTTTTAAACATCATATTGTTTATTATTAACAATATGATGTTACTAATTAATATTAGATTATTAAAGCTATTTTTACCTTGTGGACAGAAAAACTCTAGCGCACTAGAGGAAATCTACATTATTTCTTATTTTGATGAAAGACTGATTTAGCTAATACATCTGTTGGCCGTTTTAGCAGCTTGGCAGTCATAATTGCAGGGGTATGATTTTAATGATTGACATTTCAGTAGATTCTCCTACAATGCTGGTAATGACTGAACTTGACTGATGACTGATGGGGTGAAACCAGCATTTATAGGAATTTTTTATGAAGCATTTGTTCTGGACGGGAAAATGTTTTTTAATGAGGATCCAACATATTTTAGCATATGGCACATGAGCTGAAGCCTACAGGTGCTGCATTGCTCACTTTGAATTAGATAAGTAATGACCGTGGTCACAGTTTACATTGGTAAGACCCTGTGTTTAGGTTTCAAGTTCATTCTTCCATATGGCGTCAGTCATGGCCATCCGATGCATGCTTTTCAACTTACACTGGCCTGCTTTGAAATGTCTTCATCATTTTAGTCATCACCTTTTGTAGGAGAGCCTGTTGCATCCTAAGGGAGTCTGAGCATAATTGCCCAGTGTTCATCTCTCTCAGGGCCAGCATATTTTCCACTTTCATACAATGAAGGTAAGTATGGTCACTTTGTTTGACTTGGATCTGTGTCAGAATAAAGGCTATTTTTTTTGGAGAGGCTGATAGGTAATTTCTTAGTCTTTGGACACAGTTTATCCAAAACCTTTGGTCAGTAGGCTATTTAAGATATAAGACCAAGTGCATAACCGTGCCCCTTTAAAGTCACCATCAATTAGAAATGGACAATTCTTTTCCTTTTTTATTTATATGTATGTATATGTTTCCATCGTCTTAATGTCAGTGGGTTTATTGAATGGGATTTTGTGTTAAATGTCTGTGGTTAACACAAGCTAAAGATATTGTATTCTATGTCCAACCCTGTCTTGTGGATTGGGACAGGTTTACATTACATTACGTTTTTGGGTGAACTATCTCTTTAAGATGTCTAAACAGATGGGCATGTGGGACATGGGACCATAGAAAGAGTGTATGGAAAATAATGATAATGAAAATTACATCCATAGATAATATAGTTCAAATGAAGGCTAACTAATGTCATTGGATCATATTATCTAATAGGCCTATCTAAACAAACGTCAGTTTCCATGAAACAATGACTTATGAAACATTTAAAAGTTAGACAGTCTACAGTTATAGTTATTTCATCGTACTGAAACGAATAGGCACGAAATTTGTGAATTGCATATTGAAATGGAAATAAAGTTAAGTTGTAGCTAATGGCTTTCAGTGAACTAACTTTCTTAGGTTACAATGTGTATCCAAGCATTTGTGGAGGTTGCTAAATTGCGTGTTAAAAAAAAACATGAAAACCAGTTGAGATATTTGAAGGAAAACAGAGACACCTCGAGGACATACAGAAACTAGCAACAGACAACGGAAAGAACTACAACTCCCGTGATCCTCCGCGGCGCCGCCTACAGCCAGACGCGTCTGACGTGACACTCGGGCTTGTTTTGGCCGTTTGTTTCGATATCCGGCGATCAAACGCTGTCGATGTGCTGGATATTGTGACTGAGAGGTACGTGTAATTTATGAAGCAGTCTTCGTGTGTTGAAGTCTTATTAGAGCTCCTTTGTCTTCGCCATTAATCTGGGATTAAATACTCAGCTGAGGATAAAAAAATCCGTCTTGTTTAAGTGATATCAGCTGGCGCGGAGGGTTAACGCCAAACAGCTAACATTAACTAGCTGAGCCTGGCTAGGGACTTTAGCGAGTACAGATTTGTTTGTTTCTTTAATCATACTGTATATTTAACTTCTCTGGGAATGTCCTCGTGTTACAAAACACAAAGGAAGACGAATGATCACAACATCAAAGGGGTTTCTTAGCACTGCTATGCGAGATCAGCTAGTCTGTTTTGCCAATCTGCTGGAATTAACAGGCTGCGTTTCAAAATCTAGCGAGCAGACTATTTAGACAGCGTGTTTGGGTGTCATAGGGGCGTTGATTTGAACCTTCATAGATAAACAAAACACACTTAAGTCTCTGCACACAGATACACACACTGGCATCACTCACTCACATGTAATTGCACTCAATTTTCAAGGACATTAACCCAAATAACTCTTTTACTTTCATATGTTTGGTGTGATGTCTACGAACTTCAGCTGAACAATGGTCATAATTGTAATATTATGAATCTTTCACACTTGCCTGCTTTAAAAATGTCAGTCATGTTTAGAAACTAAATCGTTTCGTGGGAAATGAAAACTTACAAGCACACGCACAGATGCATTTAATTTAAGTGCATCGTTGAGAAACTATGACTGTATTTATGTGATAAAGCATGATGTCATGATTGTGTTGTTACACTCGTCTCCCTTCAGGTTCCTGTGTGTGTGCATGGGTGTTTGTGTGAGAGAGAGAAGGTGGACGACTCAGGGAGTCTGTGTGTCTTATCATGGCTGACGGGTCCAGTGATGATGATGTCATCCACCTGGCTAGTTTCAACACCCTTCGCAGTCGAGGTACTAGCACCAAGTCTTGATCTTGGCGCCACTTTCATCTTCATCAGAAGTCGAACAATCAGTTATCACCTTTATTTATATAGCGCTTTTAACAGTACATATTCTTCCAAAGCACTGGACAGCATCAAATTTGGGAGAATAGAGCGTCAGCAATGTGTTATGACAAGATCAAACACTCAATTTTCAGCTAAAGGCATTTCATTATTCAATTCAGAGATGTTGTGTAGATCAGTTCAGTTTCAATAGGATCTTTTTAATCAAATCGACAATAATCACTAGAAATGAAGTGCCCCCAACTAAGCAAGCCATAGCTGACAGCAGCTAGGAACCAAAACTACTACTGTGACAGAATGGAGGAAAACAAAAACATGGGAGAAACCAGGCTCAGTTGGGGGGGGCACATTAAATATAAAAGTACATTTTTTTCTCCAGAAGTAGTATTCTGACTCTTTTGTTGTGTTATATTGCTAGCTAAAAGAGTTAGGACCAGGACGTCCTACATAACCATATCTTCATCGTCGGATTCTGATGATGAACCTGTCAGATTCGTACCAAATGTCCCCGTCGTGGTCAAGGACGATGAAGAAGAGGAGGACGTGCGCATCTTAGAGGTAACTCCAGTCCCTGTGTGTATTATTGCCCTCTCCCAACACACTTAGCAATGCGTATCTGTGAAATTCATTCATGAATATGATAATAAAGCCTATGAGTGGGGGGAGTCAGCAGGGACCAGAGCCATATATATAGGTAACAGTATAATAATATTGCATTATAGTTGTTCAGAGACATGTAAAGATTGCATTTGTCTTTGGTACTTTGCACTGTTGTTATTTCTATTTTGTTTGAATTTGATTTGAATTATGCAAGACATCACATCTCTGAAAAACAACTGAAGAAGACACACCTCTTCTGCATGTTCTTCATCTCCGCACAACCACAAACCAGTGCACTTAGACACACACACGTTGTATATTGTAGATATTGTTGCCTATTCGACATATTGCCATTCATCCTTATTTTGAGAGTGGTATTGTAATATGTTATAGTAACACAAAATATTAAAGAGGGGTCATGAACGGCCTTTTTAAAAATTCTTTATTATAAAGATTCTTACATAAAAACATAATTTAGAGGTAATAGGCTATTTTCTGTTCTGCTTTGACCCCCTCATCTGAATACAATGTTTGACTAGGTGTGGCAGATTGTAGACTCAGAACAGGTGTAAATGCCCACTGCTGTGATTGTAGTGTATGTTTAACAAGCTATCTCCTTCATCGATGGACATTGATGTGATTTAGAGTAAAACGCATAAATGCTGAGTACATATCAAAAGATCTGTAATAACAACCAAAGCAATAGGGATCGCGTAATAAAGACCCTTACTCACTTTTGTGTTGTGACATTACTGGCAGAGCCGTTGTAGTAAGCAGTACAGTATCATCTTTTCATTTAAAGCTTTCTGAAGATCCCACGTGATGTGCTTTTGTTTGTAAACAAACCTGTAAAATGAAGTAAACAATGGACCAAGTTCTTGCTGATGTGGTATGGAAGTCCATTCAAAATAAAGTTAATCAAATTACATTTTTTGTTTGGTTTCGTAAGCCATGCATTTGCAGTTTTTGTCATTGACCTACTATATGCGCTTATTGGTGGGCGGGGCTACTCACAGGATGTTGTTTTGCCAAATTGGCTCCAATATTAACTGTTTTTAGACTAACAAGAAGATTTTGAGTTCTGAAACTTACAGATTCTGTCAGAATCAGGGAAATTTCTCAGTTCATGACCCCTTAAGGGGGTCACAAGCCTGAAGCAAAATCAGACCCATTGTCGTGAAAGGTTATTTTTGGCAGTATGGCTGGATCTCCTTACATTGTCCTAATTATTAAATTATATAAATTACATTAATTTGGGGCTGTAATCTTTTCTGTTTTCTCTCACTACTGAGAAAGTGGGTGGAGAGAAATGATAATTTGCTCAGTGATTAAGTTCCTGATTTCCAGAAAATGTATGTGTAATTACTGTACTAAAACGTGATGAGCAGTTCCTGTTCAAAAATTAATCATGCACTCTCTTCCCATCTGGCAGCCACAGCCCTCACCTCATCGTGAGCTGATCCGACCTGCTGCCAAGTGGGGTGCGAGCACCTTCCCAAGCCAGGCATCTGGATCCAACAGACATCCTACCAGCGCACACGCTCATCATCCTCCTGTAGTCACCATACATCCTACATTAGGAAACCAAGCCATAGGTGTCTTAACCACGGACCAGAATGCTGTACCCTCGACGTCTAGAGAAAATGCCTTGCACAGACCTCCAATGCCTGTTAAGGACTCACTGCCCCTTCCTAAGGACCTTTCAGCCAGTGCACACTCAGTGAATCAGGCCAGTTCGGTTTTCTCAGCTCCACCCGCCGCTGAATCAGGTCGGTCAGACTTGGGCAACAAAATTGAAGTGGTTATCTGGCCGAGAACTGAAAGGACCACAAAAAGGCCTTGGAGGCCACAGGAGACTGTGCTAGTAGAGGTCAGTCAGGACGAGCGGCCAGCGGCCCCTCTCTCTCCTGCACGTCTCCCTGCACCGGCTGACAATGAGAGGCCTGGACCATCAGCGCCCAGAGAACCCGTCATACAGCAGACGCCTGACCGGACGTCCCTTGATATGCTGGTAAAGGGGGTGGTGAGTCTGTTAAGCTCCTCACGTTAAAGGGTTAGATCATTACAGAATGAAAGTCCTGTTGTTAATAACTCGCCCTCACGTCGTTCCGGTCCCTTTAGACCTTTGGAGCACAAATAAAGATATTTTTGATGAAGTCTGAGAGCTCTTTGGCCCTCCAAAGACAGTAAAGCAACTGTAATGATCCCAGGTCCAGGTATGTAGTAAGGACAGTGGTAAAATATTCCATGTGATATCAGTGGCTCGACTTCACTTTTGCGAAGCTACGGAAATATTTATTTGTGCGCAAAGAAAACAAAAATGGCTACTTATTAACTTTACTTAATTGCACTTTTGGGTACTCTCCAAAATGGTGGAAGATAGTAACTTGGGGAAAAGAATTGTTGAATAAATAATTTTTAGTTTTCTTTATGCACGAAAAGTATTGTTGCAGCCTTAATTAAATTGTAGATGAATCCCTTATGTCCCATGAGCTGTTTTTACTGGTGTCCTGACCACGTTGCTGTCTACGTAGGGTCAGAAAGCTCTCGGATTGCATAAAAAAAAATCTTCATTTTGTATTCCGAAGATGAAAAAAGGTCTTATGGGTTTGAACCGACATGAGATCGAGTTAATAGTGACAAAATTTTCATTTTGGGGTGAACTAACCCTTTAAAGCATCTGAGTGTGCCTATTGTATTTTGAAGGTGGGATTTATTTGAATGTGTTTTGACACTTTCAGATGGACCTTTTCCCCGATGTGCAGGATGCATATGTAGCAGAATTGATAGAGAGAGGTGACCTGAAAGATTTAAATGTGTAAGCGCAAACCTTTTTCTGCTCATTTCTTGATCAGGCCTTTTTTGTTGACGTTGATTTATTGTTTTGTGAGACATTGTTTGGGTCCTTTATCTTAGAATATGCAATCTGTTGTTGGAAAACCCTGATTATCCGAAGAAAGCAAACTCAGTGTTGACACAAAGCAGTGTTCTCCTCGAGACGAATGATACTGAGACGCAGGTCTGCACAGTATATTCATCAGATCTGTAGTTTGTTTCTATGAATGCATTAAATATAAACATCTAGCTAATGTGGTATAATTTACTTCCTTTTTCTCTGTTATGCAGGAAAGTGAAAATTATTTTGATTATTCCAAACTAAAGACTGTTGGCCAAGAGGTTGTCATTCAAGCTGCAGACATGCTGATGGGTGACTTCAGAATGTTGAGCTGTCAGGATATCAAATGGGCCCTGAATTGCCTCAAAGGACACTATGCAATCACCCGAAAGGTGAACAATAATCTCTGTTTTCATTGTACGTATTTTAAGGAAAATTGTAAACGATCAAAATATTGATCTGATATCAACTAGGGCACTCACACACTGCTGGTGTTTGATTGTTAAAGAAGTAACTGCGTTATGTTGATTAATTATCTGTTTTAGGGTTTTGACGATTATGATTAATATTCGTCGTACATTTTTGTGTGCTACATTTAAATTTTACAGATGACACAGCCCTGGCTTGATCAGCTTCCAAGTGACAGAGAAATTTTGTGTCAGGTTTAATTTAGTTGACCAGTAGCAAGCCTCCTGGGTTTGGCAGTGACCTCTGTGTGGGCAGAGGTTTGGAACTTACCAGCAAACCAAAACTGATACTGTAGCTTTTCAGCCATACATACATATTTCATGAGGTGGCTAATTCGTACCTCACTTTTTTGGCTAAATCTTATTTCACAGGTAAAACTACTTATCACTGGGTTTTAAACAAATTGTACAAAATCATACAAGTGAGTTCACACGAATTAGCCACCTCGTAAAATACGTACCAGCTGCTGTGCATTTACATGTTGCCGTAACAGACCATCTTCACATCTCCGGATTTCTCCTCAGCGGAAGTCGTCGTAGTTGGGTTAACTTGAAGTGCAGTGAATGAGAGAGTGCCACAAATATATTTTTGCATTCTCATTTGCTCAAATAGCAAATTAAAAACTGTAGGATAGTGTTTTCGTGACTTTTAATAAAAAGAAAATTGAGCGAGACCGACAACGGCAGTCAGAACAATGTCAGATTTACCGTCCTTCCCAACGATGCTGCATTATAAAAATCCTCACATTGGCGTAACCTATTTTGTTGTAATTTGATGCAAAGGTAATATAATACATAGAATAGTGTAAATCTACATCAGTTTGGAAAAAAAAGTTTTCAGGATGTACGATGCTGATGACCATTAGACGCGTCATCACAGTCTTGTTAAAAGGGTCAGTAGAGGCTGTTTGAAAAGCAGTTTAGAGTTAGTTGGCAGAATAGTCAGCTGTGGACATGTTTATTTGGTGACATTCAGATTTATTTTTTTTAATAACCTGAAAATTTTACAGAGCAACTGTAATTCATTTATGTCATTTATGTGGCTTTAATCTTTCTGGTAACCTTTCAAGGCCTTATTCGAAGCCCTCAAGAAGTGGCAAGAGAACTCCACTGACCCCTCAGGAAAGAAGAAGAGAAGGAGAGAGCCAAATGAGCGTGCGTTCATAGACTTCAAATTTGAGCAGGGTGAGCACATAGGTCTTTGTTTTTTGTATGCTTTTCGAATGCGAGATAAAACGAAGTGAGCAGTGAAATATTCATTGCGTCTTGTTTATCTCAGGTTCTTTTAAACTGGAGAGAAAGATGTACTTTCTAGAGAAGAATCGCAGATGGATCCGCGGTAACGAGACCACACTGGAGCCGTCGCTCGGGAAAGAGCTGCAGTTCTACAAGCAGAAAGCCAAGGAAATGGCTGAGGTACTTTACGTGGCTCACTTCTTCAATTTGTTTCTAATGGTTCCTCTTGAAATAACCCAAAGAAATAGGGTTGTGGTGACATGCGCTGACAGGATGTTAATTGTTGGAAAACATTATGAGGGGTTTTCTCCCACTTTCAGCATGAAGATTTCCTGTTGGCTTTGCAAGTGAATGAGGAGCAGTATCAAAAGGTGGGTGTGAAGAGACACGTCAGTCCACAAAAAATGTTCAAATTAGAGTTACTTAGTCTCTTTTCACAGTTGTAGAAAAGTTTTGTTGTAGAAAACAGACAGTTCCAGCTCTAAAATTCAGATTGGTGGATCAGGTGTGGAAAGCATGTGAAATTTTTGACCTGTGCTCTCAGGATGGGCAGTTGATTGAGTGCGGCTGCTGCTGTGGGGAGTTTGCCTTTGAGGAGATGACCCAGTGCACAGATGGCCATTTGTTCTGCAAGGAGTGTCTGGTGAAATACGCCCAGGAGGCAGTGTTCGGCTCAGGACGGGTAAGTCATCTGTTCAGACTGTCTCTAAGGTTACCTTTATGTGTTTTGGATTGTATTACTGGAAACTGAGCGTGTGGTCATGTGGTATTATGTCACAATGTTTTCAGGTATTGTGCTCTGTGTTCATGATTTGGCTTTATGTTTTAAAAATTTCCATATATTTTGGTTTCACTTTGCCCTTTGTTGTTTAGGTGCTTCCCAATTTATCTCCCATTTGAGTTTCATTTTCATTCTAATAATCATAAATAAAAGATGTAGTGTTTATATTCACCTTGATTATTGCACACAAATAAGCACTGGCTCTTTTTGTAGCATTCTAAATGTCTGTACTGTCACGCTTGATCAACTTAATGCATCATTTAAAAAAAAAAAAAGCATCTTACTGGCTCCAAGCCTTTTAACAGCGGTGTAGGTTCTCAATGCAAGCACTCATTAAACTTTACAGTTGCAGCGTATTTTTGTTTCTGATGAATTAAAAAGGGTTCTTTGTGTTTGTTTGCAGTCGGAGTTGAGTTGTATGGATGGGAACTGCTCCTGTTCATTCCCTACTAGTGAGATGGAGAAGGTTTTACCTGAAAACATTCTGTGCAAATATTATGAGAGACAGGCAGAGGAGGCGGTAGCAGCCACCTGTGCCGATGAACTGGTCAGGTGAGATAAACGTGCTGATAGACAGCTATATGACTTTTCTTTACCTGTGGAACATAGTAAGAGAGATTTTGACATGTGTCCAGACGGTTCTTGTCCGTACAAGGAAAGTTAAATGTAGCTAAAAAAGTACAAAAGAGTAATCCACATCAAGTAAGTCCATATAGTGCTTCACTTTTAAACTTATTGAAAACCATGCAATAGAGAAACAGAATTTAGAAAATGTAAAAATTGTGCAAACTTGAGATTGAAATGATTCCTCATCATTAATCCTAACAACTCACTTTCTTTTCAAGGTGTCCGTTTTGTAACTTCCCAGCACTGTTGGATAAAGACATTTCTCTGTTCAGTTGCCCAAACCCACGCTGCAGAAAGGTTAGTTTGTGTGCCTGGATACACTCATTTGTGTGTGTGTGTGTGTGTGTGTGTGTGTGTGTGGAATTCCATCATTGCAGTGATCTATCTTGTTCTGGATCAGTTCTCTCTTCCTCTGTCCACTTTTATCTTTGAGCCACACAGTGGTCACTTGGTGGCGCTATAGGCCCATGGAAAAGGTCGGCAGAGTCTGTGGTTTGCAGCCCCATACTGAACCATGCTAGAGTATGTGAAACTAATGGGATAAGAACATAGACAGCCATTCATCTCAACTCAAATATTCAGCGCTTTGAACCCTAAACAGAGCTTACCCAGGGTCAGG
>JAUMHR010000045.1:8908218-8919445 GCA_032361145.1 Enteromius fasciolatus
GTGCTCTTTTGCTTTTTGTGAAAACCACCTGTGTGAAAGTCACACATTCACATCAGTACATTCCACCAGCTGAAGTGCTGGCAATGCTGCAGTTTATGTTTTATATTTTCTGTGTGTGCGGTTATGTTTTGTACAATAATTTAGTTTTTCTGAGCAAATAATACATACTTTTTATAGATATAGTTATGTTTATTTTTAGATTTTCTTTTTCCTTGATTAACAGAGGACGTAACAATTTTGTCAAGAATATTTTCAACAAAAATTTATTGATGACACATTAAAAAGCTATTTACTTTCACTCCAAATACTAATTAGTTGTAATGTTACATTAAGTTTTCCACTACGTTTTGCCAATTTGTCCATTTTTTTTCTCTTTTACTAAATGAAAACACAATTACCTTATTCTTTTATATATTTTAATATGGACAAGTCAGAATAAGCACTGTCTTCATTTTTACATAAATATTAAAGTATTGTGTTATACTGAATGACAATGTAACATTATTTCAACCAAATTTATTCTCCAGCAACTTATCTGAGATCTTCGAAGTAGACGCTTTACCAGCGCTCTTCCTCTTTTGGTGCATTAAGAATCAAGAATAGCAACACCTTGGCAAACCACCTTGTGCACTTTAACACATGTCATCATGCAACATGAAAAAAATCACACATTCAAATCAATGCATCCTACCAGCTGATGTGCTAGCAATGCTCATTTCATTTTTATATTTTCTGCTGTATGTGCGGTTATGTTTTGTACAAAAATACTGGTTGCCAATACAGTGTATTTTGGTCAGAGAAGAAAAAGGGTTTAAACGCAAAAACAAAAAGTGTAATGCTGCTTTAATTTATTTATTTTTTAAGTTTTGTGTTTAATTTAATTGCAATTTAAATATGATACATTTTCCCATGATTAACAGAAGACACCCACTAAAATGTCATTCGGTGTAACGCATTTGTCAGGCATATTTACAACAAAAATTTATTTGACACATTAAAATACTATTTTCTTTTACCCCAAACCCTAGTAAAAAAGTAATGCATTTAAAATATTTCATAGTTCAAATTTATTAACATATTTACTGTCTGATGACTTTTATTAACTTTTTAATCTTTTAAACTTTATTTGAAGTATTACTTGTGCACAATCTATATTTCGTATTAATAAGCCTAAAGTATACTTGCAATAGTTTCACTTTAGCACAATCAAATATACTAAGTATGTATTTAATTGGACTTCAGCACTATTTCTACAATTAAAGTGCATTAAGTACAAAATGAGCTTTTCCAATTTAGCAGACTTTAAGTATAACGGTTTAGCATACAAAAAAAATACAACTGCACGGCATTTTTTTGAGTACTTAAATATGAAAAGTACTGTTACGTTTTGCCCATTTGTCAGTATTTTTTTTCTTTTACTAATTTAAAACACAATTAAATTTTATATGCTCCTTTGTTCTTTTTTATATTTTAACGTGTACAAGTCATAGTAAGCACTTAGAATAGATATAATATATCATATAATATAATAATTATAATAGAAATGTGTTATACTGAATGACAATGTAAGATTATTTTAACCAAGTTTATTCTCCAAAACCTTATGAGAGACACAGCGCTCTTCAGCTATTGCTGCAGTTACTTGGCAAACCACCTTGTGCACTTCAACACGTCATCATGCAGCTCATGAAGATCACACATTCACATCAATGCATCCTACCAGCTGATATAACAATAACTGACAATGTAGCATTATTTCAACCAAAACAATTTTCCAAAAATGTATCTGAATCCTTAAAAGTAGACACTTTAGTAGCGCTCTGGTGCGTTTAATGTACTTTCTATGGAAATAAAAATCACCTTTTTTTTTCCTTTGACCTATTTACATCGTGATCAATTCCAGAAGGGTCATATTAACAATACCAGTGCATTATGTGTGGGGTAGGAAGCAATATGCACCTCTGAAACAATGCTAGGAACACCAGCTCCTTCCCTATGGTGTCTGAGCAACAGAAACTTGACCTTTTTTCCCCCACTGTCTGAATGAAATGTAGTCCAGGTGTTTCTCTTTCCCCTGTGCACTTCAATTGTGATCAATAACACAGATGCTTATTTGTCTCCCCTTCCTCAGGAGAGTTGCAGGAAGTGCCATGTGGTGTGGAAGGAGCACGCAGGAAAGACCTGCGAGCAGGTGCTGGAGAGGGACGAGATCCGGCTACGGGTGGCCTTGTAAGTGCCTGACTGAAAACTCTTAGCTTGAGAATAATTCATCCGTGCACTATTGAGGGTACACTATTGAGCCACCTGGGAGATCATTAGCATGCCTGAGGCTGAGTCAGCTGTTTCCCCAGGCCTCTTTCGTGGCTTGCTAAAACGCTGTATTTGATTGATTCCCTTGAGTGTTTTGTTTGCAAATACACATCATCCAGAGTGTGTGCATCGGGCGTTCCTGAGGAAGTGTGCTGTAGAGCGGGTGTCAGGGTAAACTGATGCGGTGTGAAGGCAGCTTATCACCTATGCTCAGTCTCTGGACAGGACAGGATGTGACTGCTGGCCTTCCTTCCTGTCATACACATGTATCAAAGACTGTGTATCCTGTTTACCGCGAACCTTTTCTGGTTGCCTACTTTTTTAGAAGCAGGAAAAAGACCCTGACTGAGAGATTGAGTTAAATGTGGTGCCACAAAGGGCAGATTGGGTTTTTGCATCGAGGTGAAAAAAGCAAGATAATATATATCAATACCAGAAAGCTAGATGTTAAATAGCCCAAAATACCTGATGCTAAATAGCCATTCATAATTCCAATAGCCAGTGAACTGCAGGTACCTGCTAAGATAAGCACCGTAACTGAAAAGAAACGTTTTTTAGTTAAGTGTTAGCATGTTGATAAGCTAATGATGTGTTACTCTTTATAAAGGTCAAATAATCGGTCAAATAGTCCATTTTCAATATTCTTGAGTGAAATATAACTACGGCAGCTCGCTAGGTTTTGGCGCAGCAGTGCTTGTGTTTAAACTGAACCCGAATGTGATTTGTTTTGATGGCCAGTGAGGAGAAGATGACCGCTGCCCGTGTCAGAAAGTGCCACAAGTGTACCACAGGTCTGGTGAAGTCGGAGGGCTGCAACCGGATGTCGTGTCGCTGCGGCGCCTTCATGTGCTACCTCTGCCGGGAGCCCATTAACGGCTACAACCACTTCTGCCAGCACGCCCGCTCGCCCGGTGCCCCCTGCCGACACTGCAAGAAGTGCTCGCTGTGGACCGACCCCACGGTAAATACGATCACGTGCGATTATCCTTTCTATACATCTACTCGGCTTACAACAGGTTTAGTCGTCCAGGTTTGGTGTAAAGCATGCCTGAGGATATTTGTGCTCAGTTGAACACTCCTGTTACACGACGTGCTTGCTGCTGCTACTCTTTGACCCTCATTTTGAAGCTGTTCATTGATTTAAATTACATTAAGTTTAATTTACATTACATTTATAATTAAGAGAGAAATCATTAAAAACAGTACATTTTAATTTCAACCAGTTAATTGGACAGCCTCAATGTGTAGATTATTTGTAATGAGAATGATACAGTGTCAGGTGATGGATGTTGTAATGGCATTGTGTACAGGACTGCTGAGAGGTCTCTACTGCAGCTAACAGCCAACCGTCATACATTAGCTGCATGTCATATTTCAGCAAACCAAGGGCTAAAGATGTAGCTCTCAGCAGTCCATGACCTAAAGCACAAAGTGCTCATTCATTATTCACAACATGCTGTTTTTTTCATTTATTAATCATAAATGCTTTTTATAGATACCTTCTCAATAGATGGGTAAATTACAGTAATATTACATTAGATTTTAGATTAGAAAAAATAAATATCCTCATTTAGCATATTCTTTTTATTCATTTTAAATGTTGTCTAGCAGAATGTTACTCTCTTTTTATACCCCAGGTTTGGTTCATGTTTGTTATTTCTATATTATGAATTGAGTTCACCTGCTTGTTTATGACAGAAATTGCAATTGATTATTTTGGGCAATATCTATTATTTATTGTTTTGCTAACATTAATTTCTATACTTAAAAAAATCCTAAATGTTATTTATATTCTGTTATATAAATTATATATTAAGGCTTTTAGGGAGAGGTGAAAGTCAAGGAAATGGTCGTGTTTTGAAATAGGATGCGGCCCAAAATCAGTCTGTTATGTTGTTTTAATGCTTGTCAGAGATAGGGCTGGGTATTGTTCAAAAAATGTTGATACCAATACCTTGAGTTTGATATCGGTTCCTGAACATAAGGCTGTTTTACACACTTCTGGTCAAACACACTGGCTAGTGCTGCAATCTTGTTGGTTCACTGACGTTGATCGATAAACTCGATACCCAGCCCTAGTTAGAGACCAAAATCATAATTGAAAAAAAAAATTGCCCAGTCCTAATCCAGACTTTAAGACAAGAATGAGAAATGAAACTTAAACTGAATGTGACTGAAGAGCTAGATTTTCCCCATCAGAAGGAAAGGACATTCTGCTCGCTCTCTTCCTATTGTTGTTCTGTGCCTACAATGCATTTTGGGTTTGCCACAACTTGAGGATAAGTGCATGATGACGGAATTCGTTGTTGGGGTGAGCATGAGTGAGAAATCCCTTTCCGGTTGATCCAGGAGTTCCACTAATTATCCGATTAAGGCCTTTGAATGGTGTTTCTGTGTGAAGAGCGCGGTCAGGGTGCCATCCCGCTGGCAGCCCGGGGGCTGCAATTACCCCTTCATTCAGAGCCGTGCCTAATCACCTGGCACCGTGCACCAGGCTGACTGGTGAACTTGAGCCGTTTTGTGTTTGACCGATGAAGTGGACTCCTCCCAAGTTCATCTGATGTCCCGTTTCGGTCCAGGCTGTGTTCTGACGCGGACATTGGCATCAGATTGTTTCTGGCGGGGTTCGCTGGTCTTTCCACATGACTGAACAGTAACCGGAGAGCCTAATTGCCGTGCCTTTTTGAAAGGCCTTTTTGTTTTCTCTACTTCTCCCCTTTTCACTTTCGATGTCTGTTTCAATCCACAGCAAGACGACGAGCGAATCATTCAGGAGATTCAGAAAGAAGGTGAAGCGGAGTTAAACAAGAAGACCAATCAGTCAGGTCAGTGTTCACAACTCTAGTCTGCTGCCTAAACCCGAGTGGTTTCTAATCACATTTTTGTAACGTCTCCCTCAGAAAGCACAGGGAAGAGAGTGGGACCTCCTCCAGAGCCCATCCCAGCGAAGCGCCCTCGGGTTGCACCGCAGGCCGCTAACGCAGCTCCTCAGGCCGTGCGTGCACCGCTGCTTATCCCCCAGGTCATGCTGCCCGGGCCACAGCGTGTCTTCCTTCAGCCCATTCCAGCCCCCTACGTACCGCCATTGCCCAATCTCCCCCCTGTGAACTATAACCCACGCAACCTGAACTTTGACTTCAATATGCCTATGCACTATGGACCACCGCATCGCTTCTTCAGACATCTTTGAGGACACCATGGTACAAAGAGCGTCTCATTTGAACTACTAAAGTAAAAATAATCCAGGCTTCTGTGTCTTAACTGTTAGCCATCGCTGTTTTTTTCTACGTATTTTGTAACGGGACCTAAAGTGATTTTCTTGCGAGTTTTCAGGATGCCTGTTGGATTTGCTTCTTTGTTGAAAGGCTTTTTTTTTGAACGGCGTACAGAGTGAATAATATGAACACCTGTTAGTTTTCAGTTCAATAAAACAAAGAACTTGATGAAAATGGAAACATTGTTCGTGAAATCAGTCAAAATATACCTTGGTTTGGCTGGGATTTCAAAGTCATCAAAAGATTTTTTTTTTTTTATCCAGGGTTTTTTTTTATTTAGCATCATCCTCATGCAAATGCCTAGATTATTATTTTAGATGGATATTGATGCCATTTCAGATCTGTAAATCAAACTGTAGGAGCAGTTTTTGCTACTGATGTTTACACTGTTCAAACCTTCGGAATCTGAAAGACATTAAGAGTATTATGAATAACTTTATTCAGCAAGGATTGATTCAATTGATTGAGAGTCACAGTAAAGACAATGTTATAAAAGATTTTTATTTCAAATAAATGCTGGTCTTTTGAAGTTTATATTCATCAAAAATCCTGGAAAAAGTGTACCATACTCTTCTCATCTATTCAGTAGCACAACATCACAATAGAAAGCAGTTAGGAATGGTTAAATCGTGAGCAGTTTCACTTTTTAAGCTTCATTGAGAAAAGATTACAGCACCCTGTGTGCTCTTATAAAACACACAAGAAACTAATACAGAACTTGCAATTACTCTATAAAAATGTGTAGATGGAGGTTGACTCTTAAGTTTATTCTTCAGCCATAAAAGGTCAAAAAACACTTCTGCACAATATCTCAACAGCAGATTTTTTTCTGCAGTCTTGCACTCAACAGTAAATGATTCCTGGAGACTTATCCCCCCCCCCCGGCACATCCTGATTTTGCTGAGTTCGACGTGTTCCTGGGTTAACATATTTTGTCGACCCTGGAACAACATTTTAATCCAAAATTTAAACTTTTGACCATATCCCTACACCTAAACCTAACCCTACCCATGAGTAAAGCCTAAAATCATATGTAATGATAGATGACTGACAATGATGTACAAGCCCCAAACACCGACTGTAAGCCAAAACTTCACAAAAACTATAAACTGGTTCTTCAAATCTGATTGGCTAATCACAATGTTGTTCCAGTTTCAACTAAGATGTGACACGTCCAACTCAGCAAAATCAGGTTCTGCCATACTCGTGAGTGATGAACTTCAAAATTATTGCAATATTCATAATTTGATATTGGTGCAAATTGTGAATATTCAGTTAGTTGCCCAGCCATAGCCGGGATGTAACACAAGAAAGCTTATCTGGTTTGCATCACAAAGAGAAATGGAGGATGAGCTGCCAGCAGATGTAAGTGGGATGGGGGTGAATATTCTAATTTAATTAGAAACTAGACATTTCTTTGTTCTGGTAAATCTTCACTGTGAGCTTGAAAGTCCCTCACGGATGTTTTTAAATCGATAGATCGGTTGAGCTATTTTTATGAACTCATAATTTCCATCTGTTGTCTTTACATGTTCATACGTGCTTCTAAGTATATTTACTGCACTGATAAGGGAAATCTGCTGAATTCTGCTGAATTAATTCAACATTAGCAAAACATCAGGGAAAATATCAAGGGCAAAGGCGGTCAATTGTCAGTGTGGTGATGCAGGAAGCACTGCCTGCTGAGAAGTCATTTCCAAACTGAGTCGTTTTTTTGTAAGTCAATCTGTGTCAAATGTGTCCGTCACTAAAAGCACCCAAATCAATCAGATTCCTAATAAGGCAAAAGAACTAGCACAATTTTGCCTTACAAAGGTAAAAGGTTTCACACCCTCGCTCAGTGTTACAGTCTTACTGGTAGAGTGTTATCAAACAAATCAATATTTTTAATAAATGAACAAGCATAAATGTCCTGATGGCAGAACCTGATTTTGCTGAGTTGGACGTGTCACATCTTAGTTGAAACTGGAACAACATTGTGATTAGCCAATCAGATTTGAAGAACCAGTTTATTGTTTGGTGCTTGTTCATCAGTGTCAGGCATCTATCATTTCCTCTGATTTTAGGCTTTACTCATGGGTAAGGTTAGGTTTAGGTGTAGAGATATGGTCAAACTCAAATTTTGGAATAAAATGTTGTTCCAGTAACACGTCGAACTCCGCAAAATCAAAACTGGTGAATAACAACCGTTCCTCTTCTGCTCTTGTGCAGAGAGTTTTCCCTTGAGTTCTTTAGGCACATGATTTATGTAATGTAGGCTGTCCGTGCCAAAGATCAATGCACTGTCAAACATTAAGCTGTTGTTTTTCTGCACGTTGGCCCACAATGCCTGTGAAGTGGGTTGTTTATTGTGTAGTATTGCGTGACTGCAGTTCAGTGAGATTCCCGCAGAGAGTCCCGTCCTCTTGCTCAGAGCTGCAACAAAGAGCCACAGCTCTTGCTCACTAATGGAGCCTACAGGACCCTCACCTCCAGCTCTCCTCCCCGCTGGCAGCAGCCCCTGTGCCCCAGGCTTTATTCAGACCCCTCACGCCTCTTAAAGCACATTACTAACCCTCACAGAGAGCACGAGGCTCTTACAGAAGCCCGCTCTTTGGTGAAATCAAAGGGATGGTATTGTGGAGAGCATTGCGTGTCAACCAGCTCCTTAAATCAGTGCAGAGGTGTAACGCTGAGAAGATCAGGATAATCTGGCCATCTTCTTCCATCTGTTGGTGGTGTGTCTGAGAGCCGGTGTACCACACCTGACGCCAATGAAGTGACTCTGTTTGACATTGTAACCTCCTAATGGGTCAGCAGATGGACGGTCTTTAGGCCCATAGGCCTGCAGGTGTGAAGGGTCAATCCTGGCAGCTTGTGCTCAATGCTCCCACAGCTTAAGAGCTTCCTGAAACTGGATCTGTGCCCCTGAATCTTCTGCCTCGTGTTCCTTCAAGTCTCTCATTCTTAAAAATAAAGCTTCTATTGGTATTGATTCCATTGATTCCATGAAGAATCTTTAACATACATGGAACCTTTCCATCGGAAAAAAACTATCTTATCAGATCATTAAAATAGAATTCTGTGGCATTGCTGTAGAAACCCTGTTTTGGAACACTCTTAAAAAACAAGGTTTCAAAAAGGGACTTTTTTTGCCATGATAATAACTGAGAGGTTGTTTAGGGGAATAAAACATCACACTGAAATTAAACCGTTGTTAAGAAGTCCTGCTCATCACATCGTTTTTATATGCTGCCAAAAATGATCCCACGTTTTTTTTGTTTTTTTCCCTCCTTCAGACTGCAGTCTCCCCAACATGCACTCATATGATGCGATTTCAATCATCCCATCAAACCTTTTAAATCAAGGGATTTGGGCCTTTTCCAATTGCGTAAGATCCTCCTGCCAGCTATAATACAACCAATCTTAATAATTAAATGCATTTTTTTTCTATACTGGGTACACCTGATTTATCTCTAGATGGTGTATAATAGTATCTGCATACTATATTGTAATGAATGAATTCCCCTATAGCTTCTCTTATAATGGGATGGTCAATGTATCTAATAATCATCCGGAGGGGAGGTCATGTGAAGATCTGCTTCTTTTGTATTTGCTGCAGTGTTAATGATGAAAAGGGCTGGACTTGCAGTCATGAGAGTGTCATCATGCCCCATTATGATCCCCTAGGCAGTGATTTCCTGGGGTAAGTGATTCATGTGACTTATATGTTAGGTAGGAGATGTATACAAGTACATTGTTGTTTTGCTGCTGAGATCTTAAAAAAAAAAACAACAACAACAAAGTTCCAGATGTTCTGATTGACTTATGTTGCTCTTATAATAATGCAGAATAACTAGACTATCTGACATTTGGGAAACAGTCTCTGGTGTTTTTTCAGCTGTTCTTCACAATGAGTCATTGGAATTCAGTCTTAAACCAGTTCTGGAGCATGTCCATGATCATTTATGTGTTTTTCATCTGTTGAGCGTCTGAGTTTCATTTGCCTGTAACTGAACAGTTTAACCTAATCAGCAGTAAATGTGTGATTTATTTTGCTTCTATGGAAACATCATTTTGGCAAACCTCTGCAGTTTATACACTATTATAATAAAGTTTGGGGTCAGTACATACAATATATATATATAATTGTTTTTTTTCAGCAAGGGCACATGAAATTGCTCAGAAGTGACAGTAAACAAAGATATTTATAATGTTACAGAATATTTCTATTTCAAATAAATTAGGTGTTTGTTTAACTTTCTATTTATCAAAGAAAGATAAAAAATAAGAAAATACAACGATTTCCACAAAAATATTGAGCAGCAAAATGTTATGTTTTTTGAGCTGCAAATAATCATATTCAAATAATTTCTGAAGGGTCATGTGACACTGAAGACTGGCTTTACCATATATGGGAATAAATTCAATTTTTACAGATTGAAATGAAAAACAGTTATTTAAACTCTACAAGTAACTCGTAGTATTACTGTTTTTTCAAGGTAACATAAAAGATAAGATTAAGGGGTGTACTACAGGTTGAAATGTCAGTCTTGGATAAAGGCTTTTAGCAAGTTTTAGTAAGTTAAAAAATATATATATTAGGCAGCTGTGAGTAGGCGCTGTTCCTTCCACACATCACAAACATGCAAATGCATGTAAAACTTCAAAACCACATGCATTGCCATTAGAGAAATGTCCTGAAGCGTCACAGTGCAAACACTGTTCTTTTCACACCAAACATTAGTCTGTGCAAAGCTGTTGCTCTGCTCTGATGCGCTTAAAAAAAAAACGCTGTACACCGGTCCATTGCGTGAATCTGAATTCAGCCTCTACGATCAGGTCTCACGAAAGTGAAGACTAAATGAAGAAATCCCTGCCTGTCCACCTGAAAAGCTCCAGCTCCAGCCCCACTATCAACCCCCACAATGGAGCCCCTTCAAATTACATGCTCTGAGTTACCATGGAAACATTGGGCCCCGTGTCAGCCAGACTAGATCATTTAACCCTTTCCGTCTCTTTTCTTAATTCCTAAACGACAAGGCTCAATGCGTCATTTTTCATAGTAACATTCAGGCTGTGTTTGTGGTCTAATATATACAACACTCATTAAGAGTAATCTGGTGCATGAATATTGAATTCAAATGTCTGAGCAGCTTCCTGTTCAATAAACCTAATTCCCAGCTCTTTGTTTTTGGGATGGCTGTGTATTCTGCAAGGGTCAGTCTACAGTACTACCAATCCAGTTTTCCCATACTTTAAACTATAAATCACATTTAATTCAATGCAATTTGATTTTTCTTTTCGTATATGATTGGGTTCTGTCCATTTGAAAAAATTTTTTTTAAATTGTGTTGCTTCTCTGAGGGTTTTATTTTTTATAGCTTGCAGCAAAGATCACATGCTTCGGTTTGTATTTCTATCTCCATTCTAGATCCTGAAGCTCCTTCATTGTGCAGTGCAGTGTCCTTTCTGTGACAATTTTAGGCTCCCTGAACTTCAATAAATGACTATTGTTGTTTCAATAACTCAGCAAATGGGATCAACATCATTTTGCAAACTACTGCTGCAGCAATAACACCAAACAAAAGCCTCATTGATGGAGCGACCACCCGCTTAAAAAAAAAAAAAAAAAAAGGGGGGGGGGGGGGGGGGGGACGGCG
>JAUMHR010000045.1:8922341-8932539 GCA_032361145.1 Enteromius fasciolatus
AAAATCGGTTTTAAACATTGACCGTAAGAAACATTTCTTGAGCAACAAATCAGCATATTCTAATGATTTCTGAAGGACCATGTGATGCTGAGGACTGGAGGACAAGAGACATATGGTCTGACTAGAATTCTCTTAAAAAAAACTAACATTTTAATCTGTTATAAATTAAAATGTATTCATTCCAATAGTTAAACAACAATAGTAACAGATTAAAATACTGCTCCTAGATTTTGGCATGTTTCTGTGATTTACACTCACTTAGTAGAGGCAGTGCATTGAAGGCCACCGTTAGCTGTGAGGGTCCAGTACTTGCCAGTGCAGGTCCTGAAGGCACACTTTTTCGTGTCCTTGCTGATTTCCATCTGGAAAGTCTCCTGGTCACCTTCTTCATCTTGGTTGGCTGAGAGGTCCATGCCTGTAAAACCCAACAACACAGCACACTGTAAACCACATTGTAACAAGCACCAAACCCCTGGCTTTCATCAGTGCGAACTCACAACACATCTAAGATCTGGATCAGCCATGCTGAGTGAGCAGCTAGCTCGGCAGTTTAGGGATGCTAATCTTTGAAATTACTCGACTAAAGAGTGTTGAATGCCATGGACTATCACTCTGGCAATTGCTTTGGCCTCCACACACACACAGAGTTAATCCCCTTAAGAATTTTAGACTGTCATATATGCCAGGATGCTTAGTGGGAGGCTTCAAGACAACAATAGTCAATGCATCCGGTTAGTAGTTTAGGTTCATGGAGCTCAGTGGAAGACCAGACCACCAGTCCTCTACTGCAGGAAATCAAATTAAACTCCATTGTATGCATTTAGACACACATAAATCAGATCAATTTTGCATTTATGGTCTAAACCTCTTTGGAGAGGAAAACAGAAGACGGAAATATTTAAACTACATAATAAAATTCTTGCTGTGACTTCATCCTGTTTTTTTTAAGTTAGAGATGATCAAAAATCTTTTGGATTGCCGTGGTTTATTTTACAGACGTGACGAACACGTCATCTATATTTTTAATCTGCGATTCACCGCGATTGCTTTCATGTTCCAGTTTCACAAAGCTGGTAATACAGCTACACAAAATTGCGTATTAGCACTGCCGGGGCCTGGCCTCTGGAAGGCAGATTGAGTTTCCACAAAAAAATGCGTGCCTGAATGAGCAAGGAAAATAAATGGCCAAGATGAGAAACACATGGCTGCAAATGGAAGATCTGCAAAGGAGAATGACTAAGACGCCCGGAGACTTGCTCTAAATCAGTCTCAGGCAGGACAAGAGGGGGGAAAAAAATTCCCTCAATCATTCTAGGGAGGTATGCATCCTCACCCGGCATTTAAATGGTTTGGGAGGATCTTTTAAGCCACCAGCAGACACACCCCCAACCCCCATCGCACGGCGCCTGACTGCGAATGGTCGATCCATCCACACGACAACTGCAAGGCTTCTATTCCCCACTGAAAAGTCTTTAACCTTGGCAGCAAAATATTGTAAAGATGTACATTTTGGATATTTTAAGACAATTTCACTATTATAGTGAACTGCCAAATGGTCAAACGGGGCAAGCAGCTGCTATCACGCAGACACAATTCTCAAATGAAAACAAAATATAGCTTGGGAAACCATTTAAGCATTTATGGAATACCAGACATCCGATGTCCTTGCCACAAAGGAAGGAAGAGCAAGAGCCTAATCTTTTAAGACGGATGCATTTAAGCGAGAGCATCAGTGCTTTTTGTGCGTGCTAAACTTGTGCATCGCGAGGCTCCATTGTTCTGCGTGCTGGACTGCCTAAAGACTCTCAGCAGCTGGGCTGCATGGTGAGCTGGGGCCCAGAGCATGCAGTCTTTGTTCTCCTTCTACCCTCAGCACACGCCTGAAATCTCGGCCCCCTCACCAATTCTCTCAAAGGAACAGGACACAAACATTGAGCCATATTCCTCTAAGGATTGTATCCCTAAAGGCAAATATTTGACCTAGGCAAGCATGAGCATCGGTGGGGTCTCGCCGTAGTGCATCATAATTAAGTCCAGACTGCTGTAAGCAAATGGCACGAACTGCTTTTTGAGGACAGATGAGATCTTGCACTACCACAAGGCTAAATGAATCACAAACATAAAAGAAGCAAAGTCTAAGAAACAAAGGCAATATAAAAGAGCCAATCGTGACCTGCAGACACCACATGATTCTTGGCACAGGCCCAACACACTGGCACTGTCCAGTCTCATCTAGCAACACTGGTAAAGCAGAGCCCAAGCAAATCCCAGACATCCTCACATAATGATGCCATTTATGTCTTTCAATTTAATTTTTTTCAATTTAGCAGTTATTAAAACACAGCAGATCACCTCATTTCATTTTCAGCAGTAATAGGGTAGCAACGGCGTAATGGTGACACGGAAAAGCACAATATTTCACCAGTGCAGCGTATAGCATTGTATAATTTGATTTATTATTTCAGTCTGGCAGTCTCGGGTCAATTCTTCTGGGTGTTTACTGTAATGATTGCCTTCACTCTCAACTTAATTACAGCACACTGGCCTTTCCAAACTACAGCCGTTATGGAATTTACAGAAGAAAGATTGTGAAAAGCTTGAGTATTGATTTCATTCTCAGGTAACAGATTTCTACTGTGACAATAAGCAGAGTACTGTAGCCCACAGAGAATCACAAGACAGACAAAAATGGAATCAAAATGGAGCCTCACTAGGATGCACAACCAGATTAACTATTAAAAAAAGATCTACAGGAAACATTTGTAAGAAGACCACATTTCAGAATCAAGTAAAGCATACAGATTTTTCCCCTTTTACCGCATTTGCACTGATCCACCCCTGGGCTCTGCCCATTTCCACACAACCACAAGAAAAAGTAAAATAGTGGAATACCTATAATTAAGGACGAGCTGTAGATCATTATGGAGGATTTACAGGAACTCAACCCTGACTGATGCACCCTTGCATAAACGAGCACATAAGTAAGCTGATAATAAAGCAGCATCATTTACCTTGCCTCGTGGACACATTCCTGTCGTTGCCAGCGGTGAGGACCACTTGAGGGTGGCTCTGCTCCAGAACAAAAAGCTCGTCTTTTCCAACCTTCGAGCTCTTGCCGGACTTCATGGTTCCACTGGGGCCGGAGGGAGCCAGGTACTTCCCAGTGCAGTCTCTGAAGGCAACCTTCCCGGACCTGAACTCCAGCGTGTACCCTGTGCTCTTGTCAGGGTTTGGGGACAGGCTCCCGTCGTTCTTCAGGAACCGGTTGTCGGACGTCTGTATGTGGTATCTCTGGTCTTGGAAGACCAAGGTGATGAGGGAATCGACGCCCCAGGGAACGTCTCGGTCGATGGCGATCTCGCTCTGCTCGGTGCTCAGGTGCGCGTATCTTTTTCTGGTGACGCTGAAGATGTTGACCTGGGGGTGCATGGCAATGTGCACGCTCCATTTCTCGGCGATGGAGATGGTCTGGGCGAAGCAGGTGATTCTGTCCTCGGTGCCGCCCAGGTAGCGCTTGTGAGGCTCAGACTGCAGTGACCAGCGCCCATCATCATGTGCAGTGATCACGAACCGACAATCCTCGCTCGGGGTCTCGCTGTCACCCGTCACGTTGCCGTCTTTGTCAGCTGCGATGTACCTCCCCAGATGGCTCTTCAGGTAGAACGTGCTCGAGTCGTCGCCGTTCTGCTCCAGGGTCCAGATCTGTTTCTTCTTCATGCTGGTGGCTGATGCATTGATCTTGAAGCCGAACGTTTCAGCTGTGAGGTACTTGTTCCCACAGTTGATCAGTCCGAATTGGATTTTGAGCATGTCGCTGGTTCCGTTTGCAGTCATGTTTCTTCTCGGCCTTGCTGGAATGGGTTCTGCTGGTGCACCGTGGATGATGTTGACGGGTCTCTTTGTTTGAAGGAGCGTGCGTGCGCGCGCCTCTCTCTCTCTTCAGCCTCACACCGCGAGCGCACAGACACAGCTGTGGCTTTTATACAGATGAGTGATGTCACGCGCGCCGTCCCGCCTTCCTTCATCATTCTCTCACAGACCAAAACGAATTGGGAAACACAGAACTGCTCAATATTTTCACTATTGAAAGTGTTTAGCAAACTACTTCGTTTCCAAATGTGCCGAATCTATTGCGTAAAACGGACGTGACCATCCTCGCGCGTCTGGGAGATGTCGAGCTCTCGCGTGTACTTGAAAGAAGGGTTGATTTAAACATGAACGTTCTTAAACAATTACACACTCATGTCGTTTAAACCACACTGGATTGTATTTAAACTGTATGGACAAAAAGGGACATTTTTCAACATATGCTATGTTACCCTGGATCACAAAAGGGTCGTTTTTTTCTAAATTGAGATTTATACATCAAGAATAAATAAGCTTTTCACTGATTAATAGTTTGTCAGGACAATATGTGGTCAAGATACAACTATCTGAGTGTGCAAAAAAAAATCTAAATGTGAGAAAACCACCTTTAAAGTTGTCTAAATGAAGTGATCAGCAATGCATATTACTAATCAAAAGTTAAGTTTTAATATATTTACAGTAGGGATGATTTTTAATTAATATCCTAACCATTTGTAGCATTTTGACCATACAATATAGTATTGTTGGCTATTTTTACAAATATAACTGTGCTACATATGAATGGTTTTGTGCTCCATTGTCAAGTATATCGTTTCACAAACAGTAGAACAAAAAATGTTTGGCAAGACATGAGGGTGAGTAAATGATAGCAGAGCAGTAAGTATGGTGTAAAAAAAAGCAGGCCAATTTTAAAACTGAAAAAAAAAATAGTTTGAAAACAAAAAAAATGATGGCAAATAACAGATCTTGGTATATAGGTTATAAAAATGTACATATAATGTTTATGCTGAGCGATGAGTCTCTCAGCACTTGTTTTACTTCAGGACAAATGCCACTTCTCCGGCCAGAGAGAGGATGAGGAAACACAATGCAGTGTTTATTCTGCACAAAGATATATTCACAGGCTGCACATGTTGGTCAGTGGGTTCAGGAAGGTCTAGTCAAATAAACAGCAGCTTCATCCAAATACCACTGGCACTGTTTCAACAGCAGCACACAGGCATGAGAAAATGATGCAGGAAAAACATTCCACGGTGTCTCTTTCTTTGTACTTACTATGATTCTTTTATATGACTTATCAGTCACATATTCCTTAAAAATGCTCGAAATGTCTTTATTGGCATATATTGATTATAGAAACTATGTAAACGCCTTCAAATACACAAGCACATTAGAGCTTTTTTCAATAAAAACTATTTTCATAAAAAGGCAAATGCTAGTAAAAGATTATAATGAAACACATTTTGAGTAACTGGATCTGACCACGAGTTACCAGTTTTATTTGCATGTCAGATTAGATATTTATCAGGCATACTAAGACATTAGGAGGTGAACAGAAGGGTTTTTGAAGAGGAATTTCCAAAACAAAAATGTATAGTTATTTATGCTTATTCATCTGTGGAGCAGTTCAGAGTATAAACTAGTAAAAAAAATGACAGTACTCTAAAACGTAAAGATCATGCAATAAATCGCTCACCCTTTAGAAATGAATGACTGCTTGATCACTATATTCACATAAAATTAAATATTATTAAAGATCATTAATATCATGTTGAATGTTTATGTTTTACTGCACAATGCTTTTTGTTATTTGTATTAATATTACTGAAACATATTAGTGGTTTGTTATATTGTGGATGAAAACAAATAATTGTTCACACTGAAAATACCTGGATAATTTGCTTTACTGACTAAATAAATCAAATTGTGCAGCGTTGAACTCATGCATTTAACTGCAGAGGTTTATTGAGTATCAGAGGCCTATCAGGTTTGACAAAATAATCTTATGTAACGTATAGAGTTCACAGTACGTCACTTGGGACACGACTAGAGAGAGCAAGAAAAAGAGATGAATCCACAGCTTCCAGTCAACTACAATTAAGCCCCCATTACTTCTCCGGGATGATTAACGAGCCATCTATTTGACACAAATGTAGAAGGAAATGGCCATTTAGCAAAGCCATCTCTCTCTGATCCACACGCATAATTGCAGACAGTTGTGGCATTTGTCTAGGCTGATGTCTGCCTAAAGAGGTTAAGTGTAAATCACTGCATGTCTACCACACACACAGAGTTTCACCTTAATCCTTCAAAAATCCCGAGGTTAAAGCTACATCCATAATGCTGGATTCTGAATAGGTGGGAATCTGTCTGCATTTCTAAGTAAAGCTATCTTTGTTAACAGTGTGAAGCCAGAGCAGTTGCCATGGAGACAATACTCCAATCTGCTGTGCTAAAATAAACCAAGGTCTGCAGCGTTAGCACAACGAAAGCTGATCACAGCAAAGCAGACACAAGAGTACTTTCAGACACAGAATCTGGATATTGGTCAAAATGGTTCTTGCGCCAATATGTTTTAATGGCGGTTCACATCACATGTTCTACAATCGACAGACAAGGACATCAATCTTAAAATCTCAAATATGCATGCTGAGGAAATCAAATATTTTCTTAGCATGCTTATTAAAGCTTTTATTTAAAAGACAGTTTGTCAAAATGTATATTTGCTTACAATTTACGTAACCTCTGGTTATCCAAGATGTAGACAAGCTTGTTTTTTCATCAGATTTGGAGAAATTTGGCATCACATCACTTACTTACCAATGGATCCTCTTTAGTGAATGGAAACATGCACGGATCATGCACGGTTTAAAACGAACAAAAAATGGTCCAAAACAAGTACGCTGGTGGGACAACAGGGAATTGATTTTCTTTTTATGGATAATAATCAAGTTCTAGTGCTGTCAAATAATTAATAAATGTATGTGTTTTCTGTATATTTATAATGCATGTATAAACACATATATTTTGGAGATATTTACATGTATAGATTTATATCTTTATATTATTAAGTTTATACTGTTGATGAAAAATCAAATCCACGTCAGACAATAAGGTTGAAGAAATATGCAAATTTTATTTCAAACTGAAAATCCTAACTTGAAGGTAAAAAATTAATTCTTAATCATCATCTTCAAAGCCAGGATATACAAACCAACTGTTAGTAAAGTTTTAGTAACAATCCATTTATGATTAACCAAACATTTCAAAGTTTTCTAAGGTGTGATAGAGTGAAGCCTCAAAAGAAGAAGTTGTAAAGAGCAGAGAAAAGGAAAAGTGAGGATGGGTTTTTATACCTTACCAGATCTGATATGCAAATTAGATGTACAAAGAACATTGCGTTTTAACCAAAAACGACTCTTTGCGGGGGGGCAGAAGGGCAGAATGTCTAAATTAAACCCATCGAGTTCTCCAGTCCAGTCATGTCTAAGTGACACCCCATCCCCTATAGAGACCGAGAAGAGTTTATTCTTGTCTCTGAAACTTCAACAGCTCTTCCAAAAACATATAAAGACACTATTCAACAGATATTAAAGAGTACAAATGGCACACACTTAGTCTTAATCCTGTTTTTAATGACGCAGATTCAGATTGCTAGCTAACCGTGAAGCAAAGGTTAACAATGTTACATTAGACACAAACGATATTCATAAAATATTTCATAATGCATAAAAGGTATATGAATATGCAAATTATTTCAATTATGTATAAATATACTTAATCCATAAACATAACATTTGTCTTTATATGTGTGTTGTACTATGCATATATATATATATATATATTATGTTAATACACACATGCATGCACATATTTATGTAAACAAAAACTTTATTTTAACATGCTATTAATAACAATGAATCATTTGACAGCACTAGTTTAAAGCCCATCATGTACAAACATGCAGCTTTTTGCTTCACAAGAAGAGTTTTTTGGTTTATTGTTTTTAGCAGTTACTCCAAATCTGTTCTGATAACTCATCTACATCTCGGATACCCTGATGGGAATGAATTTATGGCATATTTGAATTTTTGAGTGACCTATTTCTTTAATTAAAGCTTCAATGAGCACACTCAGAAAGACAAATATATAAAGTAAGCACGGCAACTCAAAGCAATGACTGTGGCCCTGCTGTGTATAATGTTCTGTCTGATCCAAACAGAGTCTTTTGTGTGCTGAGATTGTGTTTCTGAGAGAGGATAGCGGGGTGGGCATGAGCTGGCGGTGGCTGGTGAAGTGAGGCTGACTTTGCAGATGCCTGAAGCCACGCGGCATGGCAACAGCACACAAACCCTTGTGTGGCTGAACGCTCGGTCACTCTCTCTCTCTAAACAGCAGATGTGTGCATGGAAACTCTCTCTTTCATTTGAAGAATACGAGGAAAAGGTGCAGTGCCTGGCGCTTTAATGCCATGCTGCAGAACTGCGTCAGAACGCGACCAGGCAAGCGCTCTGAGCAGATGCAGACTCCTCCAGCGCCCACATCCTTGACACGCACACCCCTCTGGAGCCCAGCCAATCGGACAGAGCTGCTGACAGACACAGCCTCGTGTAGCCCCTCCCTCCAAGTGAGTCTGCATTACAGAGCTTCTTTGTGTTCACCATGATGAGTAATTTCTAATTTCAGCAGCACATTTACCTCCCGGGCGCTAGAGACTTCACGAGTCGACAAAATAAGCAAAACAGTTGTTACTGTGCAAACGCTGCTGCCAGTTTTGTACTTTGCATGTGGTCCTACCTCCACAACAATGGTGATTATATTACAAAAACACACCATACAAGGACTTTGAAGCACTTCTGTGCCGGGCAAATGTTCCTTTACAACACAACACGAAACATCAGTCTAGCATGAGGTTCACACATTTGAACATTAAGGTCTAGTTCAACATTAACCACAGAGTTTGTCCTAATCATGAGCAGCTAAAATGCATGCATCTTTTAAAAAATTACAAGTTACACAATTGTTTGTGCCCTTGTAGTGTACTTCAGGTTTTAAAAGTATATTTTGCAGATGATGTAATATTAATAAAAACAAAAGGCAACTTAAGTGTATTTTAAAGGTTTCTCAGCACAATTAGGTACAAATATTACATATATATTTAGATGACATACAGGTTATAATAGAAATTACATTAAGGCATATTTTAGTTCATCAAAAGTAATTATGAAATTACATAAAGGCCCGGTTTCATAGACGGGCTTAGCCTAAATCAGGATTAGGCTATTAGACATTTGAACTATTAGACATTTAAAAACATTACATTTAGTTTGTGTTTTCCTTTATTATATATATATATATATATATCTGTGTTCTTTTTAACAAGGGTTTACTTAAGATAAATACCACTGGGTTTGATATTTTCAGATCCTTTTTATTTGTACATAAAATATCTAAATATGTCTGTGATCACTGTATCTCTCTTTACATGCCACATGTGCTAAAGTTGCCATGTCCTGAAACATGACGTGTACTGTGGATCTCTGTTGCACGTCAGCCTCTGGTTCAATAGCTCTTATTTTGGGACACCTAACCACAGTAGAAGAATCCAAGAGGATGTTGAGGGATATTTCCTGCATGGGGCGTATGTTTCTGCCACACTTCCTCTTAACTCTGTTGAGGTGATATAGCAAGGCAAATCAGACAGAAACACATCAGAAGGTCACTGACCCAAATGAGCTGCGTAAGAGCACTTTTTCCTCTCAGCTCTCACACCTCTCGGTCTCCTCCTCTCAGCTGACTGAGCAATCACTGTCCTGTTTCCCAAAGATCTGAACCGCTAACAGCCACTTCTCTGTGGAAAGTTTGCATTGACTCACTGACCCACATACAACACAGCGAGATGCTCATAGTGGGTTAGGCATTGAAAGCAATTGACTCACACCTATACAACATAATGATCTGGCACAGACAAATGAGATGCATCAAGCTAGTACTAGTTGTGATTTCATAATTATATACAAAACTTAGATGCTTTTTAAACGTTTTAATGTTTCTATTCACCATTAAGAGGCAAAGGGTTTAACACAGGGCCGGATTCATGCTGTGCACAAATTAATTATGAGGCAGACTTTACCCCAAAGGAAAAGATGTTATAACAGAACAAGGAAATTAAATTAATATTGTTCCTTCTTTTTTAAAAGACCTGACATATATTTTCCTTGCTAAATAGCTGTTTAAAACATATATGGACATGAAATGAGTTTGACTTATTTTTTATGCGAGAAAACAGAGACAGCAAAGAAATCTGAGATAGATGAAACCAGTACAGCTA